>JAVJIF010016962.1:0-91694 GCA_038442645.1 Agave tequilana | reverse complement strand
GTAAACCTAGTAAACCTTGTTAAAGTTTATGATCATTCAGCAAGAAAAAACTCTACATACTCCTAGACTCTAGAAAATAGAGTGAGTTGATGAATTAGATGTGGCAAGAAATGCATAAAGTATACTTTTATCTATTTCACAGCAACAACCTGGTATTGTGGCCATATAGCACAGTTATAGGTACCACAAATAGATATAATTTTATAGTATCATTGTCAAATATATGTAGCACGGATACTTCATTGAAGGATACGTACTCCGATGCTTTAGTGATACTTGATTGATACAGATACTCCTCCGTATTCTAAATTGCAACGTACATATCAAGATGTATCTTAGAAGTAACCAACACTATAATTAAACGAAAATAAAATCTAATTTTGAGCAAAGAGTTTATGACTCTATTACTTGTGATATGTTGCATTCAAATAACTTATCTAGTTTATCAAGATCATTCACATAGTTATGAATTTATATGACTTGAAAACATTTCATATATTTAAAAATATTATGTTCTTATAATTGTTGTAACCTTACAAATCCGTACTCTAGATAATAACTATTAAGATACACAAACAATATATTTAATTTTTTATTATTGTGTGTGTTCATATCATATTTTTATCTCATATCTATATTTTTGCATTGTGCATTATATGTGTATCTATATGTTAAATATAAATACCTCAACCCTTTGGAGTTTTGGTGCAGTAACAGGAATTTAATATGGCATCAGAGTAACTCATATTCAAATTTCACAGGGCGTGAATTTAAAATGATTTAAAACAAAAATACCGCTAGCGCAAAAGTCCAAATTTTGGCCATAAATGAGCGCTTGACCTGCGAGAGGCGTGAACATAATCCTGATTGACCTTTCTACTCCAACTCATGGTTCTCTACTGCTGCCCAAAATTTGTGTGTGTTTGATTAGAGCCTTGCAAGAAAAAATTTTAACTAGACAATTTTTGAAAGGGATTGGTGTCATCAGGATGGTGGCACGTTTTTTGTGCATGCAAGCAACTGAAACTATTGATTATCTTTACTTCCAGTGCCCTTATTCAGCATATTTATGGGAATTAAGCAGGTTGAAGCTTGGCCAACCACAGCAACAGGTAGCCTTATTGAGAAGCTACTCTCATCAGCAACAATTCAAGCAGAAGTGTAATACAACTGCCTTACTAAAGTGTCTTCTCTGCAGTGATTTGGCACATATGGATCGAAAAAAATGCAAGGATCTTTCAGCATGAAAACGAACACAGATACTAGTCTTCAAGGAGATATCCGAGTTCTGATGCAACACTGTGCATGAAAGGGAAAAAAGGATTGGAACCTAATAGAGCTTTGTGTAATTGTGGTATTAACCCTACACTAAGCCAATGATTATAAGTTTATTTGTAGCAACATTAACCTTGCAGTAGTAGCAGAGTGGAAGACTCCAGATACAGTAGTATCAGCAGCTACGGGCCTGTTTGGTTAAGGGTGGAAGTGAGGAAGTGAGGAATTGAGGAAGCAGTAACAATTCCCTTTGGAACTTGGGAATTGGTTAGTAAGTTTTCCGGTGTTTGGATGTTGTTGGGAAGTGTGGTTTGAAAAATATTTTGTCTTTTCCGGTGTTTGGATGGTAATGTGAAAGTTGAAGTGGAAAAGTTGACCACAAAGTTACCGTAAAATAATATTAAAATAAAATTAATTAAGAAAAATAAAAAATAGACTATAATTAGAATGCAAGTGAGATTTACATGATCAAAAAATTAACTGTTTGTGCTACAATTTATTACAAATGTGATTTACATGACCACAAATTAACTGTAGCACTCTGAAAGTGAGGAAATGGTGTGTAAAAGAGAAAAGATAAAAGGAAAAGAGGTTTTCTTATTTTCCTTTCCGGTGTTTGGATATAGGGAAGTGAGCAATTATACTTCCCTATTTCCTTACTTCCGCCCACTTCCTTGCAACCAAACAGCCCCTACAATGTATTAGACTGGGAGCAGTAGTAGCATCAGTTTAGCAGCCAAACCCAGTACATAGCCCAGTATCTATGTATCAGAGTATCAGCAGCAGCAACACCAGTCAAGTACTCTACTAGGATCAATTATGTGTAAGAGCCATTACCAGGTTTTTGGTATGCATCAAAGCTATTAGCAGCAGCAGCTAGCAGCTTGCAAATTCAGGGCCAACAGCAGCATCTATGTACCAAAGTGTCCGCCAAGCAGCTCAGCAGCAACAGCATGTTGCTTCAGTTGAGATCATCAGAATATCAGTCCGATAGCAGCAGCAGCATCTGGTAGATTCTGTAGCAGCAACAGCAGCAGCATATGGCAGATCCTGTAGCAGCAGCAGTATCTATGAATGAGAGTATCATCCAACAGCTCAGCAGCATCAGGTTGCACAGCAATAGCATGTAGCAGAATCAGCTATTCCAACAGCAGTAGCAACAGGTTTGGTATCAGAGTACAAGTCAGCAACAGTAGCAACAGCAACAGAAGACTACTAGGACTTGGCAACCATGTATAAGATATATATGGTATCAGACTTGTGATTTTTGATTCTACTATAGATAGGGCTAGTTTACACTGATAGTAGTGGACTTCATATTCTGCAGGCTTTGGGTCAATCGGGTTCTTACTTGGTGCACTATAGTAGAGAATGACAGTTATAATCCTCTCCTCTCTCTCTATAGTTATCCAAGAATAGCTACCACAGAGTAGCATAGCCTACTTGTAATATTGTACTACTGTTTCAGTTATCAATAAAATTATTCTTACCTTTCAAAAAGGAGAGAGAACATGAAAGTTGAAACCAGCTGACATAGGAGGGGCTACCTCCTATGTTGCTGATGGATGTGTCAAAATCTCAGCGTGGATGCGTAATAATAAGTGAGCGGGTGGTTAACTTTGCAAATATCCCCTTATTTTTCAGAAAGGGGCAGGTATAGGGGTGCCATCGGATCGGATACGGATCGGATATTACCTCTACCATATCCATATCCGCACCCAACCTTCGGATACGGATACGGATACGGATATTGGCGGATGTGGAAAAATGATATCCGTATCCGCCAAAATCGGATATCAGATATAAATCGGATATTAGCGGATCGGATGCGGATACTAATCGGATATATTAAAATGGATATGGTTAAAGATAAATTAAACAGAAATACTTATATTACTTTTATCTCATCTACTACAATATTAAATGTGATACATGCTATGATATTATTGTGTACATATCAATACATTCATCGTATTCATTGTCATTTGACTTCTATAACAATAGATTACACGTCCTCCGGTGCTAAATGCCGATTCGGATGACATGGTTGATGTCGAAATACTCAAAATATCATGTGGTACTCTTGCAAGAATCGAATACTTTTCACTATTACTTTTCACCTACTCAAAATATCAAAATTTAATACCTTATTCCATTGAAGAATAGTCTTCTCCATACCGATATCATTATGAAGCACGCAACATTCGGATATCGGATCGGATACGAATAAGATATTACTTTTACCATATCCGTATCTGCACCTACCTTTCGGATACGGATACGGATACGAATATTGACGGATGTGAAAAAATGATATCCGTATCCGGATTGGAGGCGGATTCGGATGCGGATATCCGCGGATAATCCGTATCCGGTGGCACCCCTAGGCAGGTAGCCTCTCTCTTTTCGAACCCCTAGCCTCTCTCCTCTGTTCTTTCTCAATTCCAAACCCATCCCCTCTTCTTCCCCCCTCTCTTTGTCGCCACCGCCCTCGCCGCCTCTCTCTCTCTCCCCCCCCCCTCGAACCCACTCCACCCTCGCCAACCACTCTCTCTGTCGCCGCTGCCCTCGTCCAATGCTCTCTGCTCTCTTTCGCTCTCGAACTCGATCCCGAACCCATCCGCCACCCCCTCTCTCTCGAACTCGAACCCATATCCGCCTCACCCAATCACTCTCTCACCCTGGCCGTCGCCTCACCTCTCTCTCTCTCCGAGCCCGACGACCTCATCCATCTCTTTCGATCTTACTCTCTCTCTCTCTCATTCTCGATTTCTCTCCACTTCCTCCTCGTCTCTCTCATTTCAGCAACACCATCGGCGCCATCCCTCGTCGACACTGATCCGTTACCACTATCAAATTTCAGGCATTGCTCTCTAATCCCTCCATCAAATTTCTCTTCTCCAATTAATTTTAGGGTTTAATAATCATGAAATTTAACTAATCAGCTTGTTTTAGTAGTAAAAAAAAAATTAAAAGTACTGAGCTTAATTTTGATATCATTTTCTTGATCAGAGAACTATCCACCTCCTATGTTTGAGTAAATGACTTGGAAGCGCTAGCCTAGTCATGGATTCAAGCAATGCATTGCACAAGGCATGATCAAGATTGAATAAGCCAACTCCAGGATCCTCATTACATCACCTCCATGCGCATCTTGTGGAGATTGTAGAGAAAATGACAAAGTTGATGTAAAACAAAAAACCAAGTTCTTGTAAAATGATGTAATTTTGCATTTTTATATAGGAATTTTTGTGAATGTATTTGTAAGAGAGAATGAGTATTCATGGTATGTATTTAAATTTAAATTTTTTTTTTTTTTTTTTTTTTTTTTTTTTTGGTATCTAGAATGAACATTTTCATGTAACCTTCATATAAACGGATGAATGTTTCTTGTTCACGTAAAGTAGTTTGTGATGAATAACAATGATTTGTGATTGTATTTGTGATGTTTTGGATAGATATTGTTAAGATCTATTAGTGACGTAAGAAGTTGTGATTATGTTGTGAGAGAATTTAAGGAGTCGTAAACTAGAATCAGCATTTCTTATACTAATAAGAGTGTACTTACAATAGGAGGAGATCCATGTATGTTATGAGTCTTGTTATCTTGATTTTTTAGATTGTCAAAAGCTAAAAGCTACAAGTAAAGCATTACAAATGTAGCAAGTTCTCAACAAATTTAATCAAAGAGCCATTCGTTATGTACCTGGATTGATGTTTTTGTCACAATGGTAGATAAAAGTTATCTGCTCACAACATCTAATAAATTCTACTACATGGAAACATCCAACAAAACATCAAAAAGAACTTGATAACATTAGCTATGTGACCTTGGCTAATGGTTTTTAAAGCCAATCAAAGGAGCACCATAGAAAGCATATCATGTCGAGAAGCAGTAAGAAACTGGAAGTGCCCTTACAATTGGACTTAGATTAGCCTTGCCACTTGTACAATATTTATGCAGCTTATTTCATCTCCCAAAGAGTAACAGACACCAAACAATTCACAAGTTCAGACTTGTATATTCTCTACACAAATGCATGTACTTTGAATAAAATACAAACATATACGTCACATGCACACTTTACCCCTTTCATGCACACTTGTACACCAAATATAATTTCTTACTTCATTTCCAATAGACTAATACCGACTAAATCAACACCCAAATACAAACTTGTATAATCCACACAATTACATACACATTGTATAAAATGAACAAACTTGAGCACATGCACACAATCCATAATTGCTTATTTCATTTCCAAAATACCAATACGAACCAAAGCAACACTACATAACGTGCATAATCCACACAAATACTAAATACAATTAGTGGTCTCGTTCCAGTTTACAGCTTTTTAGAATCTCTCATAGAATTACATTTAAAATCTCTCTTGCAAATACATTCACAAAAACATCTCATTAAATGAAACAATAAAACTCAATTTCCCTCATTCTATCAAAAGTTTGTCGTGCACCCAATCTCTATTCATTGCATACGTATGAACCAAACTAGTGACCAGCTCCACATCCAGTTTGAATATAACCTTAACAAGAAGCCCATGAAACTATATTTCTTTAAAACATTTTGTCAAACAACTTCTTTGCAGTCTTCAAATCCCCTCGTTTTGTACAAATCAACAAGTGCACAGCCATAGAAGCATATCCATGATTCAGCACCTATCCATCCATTTCATGAAACAACTTCTGCTGCTGCTGCTATAGGACTCAACGTCCAAAATCCGAAGGGGCTCGAGGGGGAGGGTGAGATCAAAAGCTACATTAAACGTATCAATTTTCAAGAAAAAGATGAAAGAATCACATACCACCTCAGCAAAAACTAAAAGCAGGGGCTCTAGCACCAACCGCTTCTTTTACCATGTTAAAGAAACTACAAATTGAGACTGTATGAATGTTAAAGCAGTACTGTATTCTCTTTTCATCATTTTGGCCAAAAATATATTAGCAATAATAATTTTATTAGATTTCAATGTTCCAATACACTAACAGAACTGGTCTCCTTCCCTCACATAATCTATTTTCAAAATAATAATAGTAACATATGCCTAAATTCTTCTACTTCACTCTTTTTCTGGCAGCAGTATTGACAAAAACAACTAATATGCAAATTTAGAATGCATAGTTGTTGTTTAGAGTCAAGATATAATTGACTTCAAGGTCTGTAGCACATCTCTTGCAGCTAGCATCTGGGCTGTCTTTTTGTCAGTTCCAGTAGATGTTCCCCTGTAAACAACTCCCTTTACTTCTACTTCAGCTGTAAAAGAAGCTTGGCCATTCTGTGATATCTTTTTAAAACTCATAATATATGATTTTTTACTGCAAAGCTCGTTCAGTTCCCTCAGTGGATTTTGTTCCATTGTTTCTGGTGTTACCATAGGCTCCAAAAGCGGTCTTATACTTTCCCACACAGTTTGTTTGCTGAAGTTTGAATCAATATAAATTGCACCAGCTATTGATTCAATGACATCTGCCAATACCTGTTTTTGAATAAATCAAACAATCAAATTGAGGTACAGGGAGAAAAAAAAACACCATTAGCACCATGAAGTGACGATGGAAATTAATTGCAGAAGCTAAGTTTGTAGCGAATGATAGCCAGGATATCAAATTCATATGTAAGGGAAGTAGGTTAACTGATTTGGCTTGTTATCTTGTGTTTATGATGCATTCCATGTAAGTGCATCAGTTTTCATGAAAAGCTAAAGGGCGCATTCGCTGGTATAACCCACTTATCCTTTGTCCATTATAAACAAAATGACAAAAAAAAAAAAAAAATCTAAGACTGGTGTTATGACCTGATCCTTTCTCCGCTTACCTTTAACTTAGGAAGTCGGTTACAGGTTAAAGCTTGCTGATTCCACCCAAATTCTTTCACATATCACATGCACACAGATGGAAAACATTATGTGCACCCAAAAGACAAGATTTACACAAACTAGGTCCTTTTTGGGAGTATTTATTGCTCTTTGGCTCATTTTTTTAATTTGGAATACATCTTAATGATTGCTCTCTCCGTTTTTCTTTAATCTCCCTTCTTCACAATCCATGAAAAAAATGCAGTTTATTTTCAACTTCTGTTCAGACCACAGGAAATATATGCACATATATATCGAATTTCTTACCTTGGGGAGAGCTGCACCTGCTTCCCACCCGTATGATGGTCCGGAAAATGATTGTGTGAAGTTGTTAAGGTAAAACGTCATTTGCTTATGCAATTCAGAGGATGCATGAAGAATATGTTTGTTTAAGCCTGCTTTAGCAGCTACATGAGCATAGCAAGCATTGTTTACGGAAGCAGACCGAAGATCTGTAATCAATCCAGGGTCATTCCAGGATATTTATTATATAGATGTACAGTGATAAGATGGTCCAAAACTGCATCCCCAAGAAACTCAAGTCGCTGCACAAATAAATGAAACAAAAAGTTAAACCAAAGAGAAATCCTTGTTAAGAAGCAACTTTAAAACATGAGCTAGAAACTAAATTTAATCAGAATTGATATAATCAATATAAAGTTCAGAAAAAAAAAAAATCTGAAATATATTGTGGTTCTCCAATGTGCTGTCCTAAGGAACTAGTAATAGAAGGCTTAAATTTAATTTTCCACTAGAAGCTTTAAGACATCATGGGACCACTCTAACGGTCGGATTCACTGACATCCAGAATAGGCGATAAGCAGGCAGGGCACAAGGTTCACTGTGATGCTGGAGGTTGTCCCATGGTTATCCTTTCTCCTTTAGCTTCTGTTTGCTTCAACTCTGGTATAGATTGCCATAGCAGATTTTAAAAAAAGACAATCATGTTATTGTCTTCTAGGGTGGTTTTCAGATCTGTCATGCATCTCCTATCTTGTGCCCTAAATGGATTGGAAAGCTTGTCCCTCGTTGTGCTCTTTTAAATCCACGTTGTGAAGTTTGGCAATGTATTTAAAATAGATAATTAAAATAGATAGCATGCAATACAAAATCAAGTTTTTCTGGAGGCCCCAACATCCCCTATTTTCTCCTGTTCTCTTAATGGGGGACACTAAAGAATTTTTGAGAATTCAGTTTCTTTTCTGAGTTATTTCTTTTCTGTAATTTAACTTTACTAGGATTTGGAAGAGAGTACAATATTTTGAGCTGTTATTTGCACTAATGTAGATATTTTGAGTCCTTTTTAAGTTGTCGTGGGATAGTGAGTTGACAGACTAGAGCAGAGGAGGAAATAATAGAGAGGAAACACCAGCCTCTTCTCAAGTAATATAAAGCCTCACAAATCTGTCAAGTAGATGGTGGTCAAAGGCCTCCCATCTGCTTGAGTAGAAGGCTTCCTGGAAGAAAACGAGGTTCTGGTTCTGTTTGAATTCGGAACCTCTAAAAGGAGGGCGAAGAAAGGTTCATATGGGGAATTTCTAGTTCCTATCGTATCAGACCGGAAGGAATGACACTTCCTTCTAATGAATAATCTAATTTTGACGAGTTTGGAAAGAACTCCTATTAGGTTCTAGAGGCCATAGGTCATTCTTTGAAGCCTAGTAAAAGGTGAAACTATGAAAATAGTGTAGCTTTATTCCCAGTACATACAGAAAATACAATAAATTTCTTCAGTGATTATAAATAATCAAATATGAAATTCCCTATAGATCAGTTTGATCTGGTTCACATTTTCTGGATACTACTCTTTGACAGTAACTTAGTAGGCATTCACACTTATCTTACTACCAACAGAAAACTCTAGATGACCTACTTAAAACAATAGCATGCAGGAAGCATTGACTTCCTTTTCTACTACCAAAATACTGATAATGTTTCAACTGAAGAAAACATAATTAACATTAAAAACGCAAATTTAATCATTAGCATTTGAGAAAATTTATAAGGAATAACTGAGAAAAACCTGATAGCATCTTGGAATATCTGGAACCTGATAAGATCCATGTGTCAGTGCTTCTACTAACAATGAAGGATCATTAAATCTATACTTTAGCAAGAACTCAAAATGTCCAATATTTACAAACTTTTGAAGTCTTGCTAAATTAAGTGGCCTTTCAACGACCACTTTCTTATGGAAATCAATCTCAATTCCCAGCCAATTTAGGAAATGGAAGGCTGCCAGTTCTCCTGCTGAACTAAGGAATACTCCAATCAGAGCCTCCACAGAATCGGCAACCACTTTATTTTTTATATGTCGTGTCCCTCTATTAAAAATATTTTTGTGGCTTGAAAATAAAGTTTGCTCATCTTCATTAAAACTGAGACAGTGACCAGGAATAATCCACTTTTTGGGATCAAATTTCTCATTTCGAATAAACCCCTGCCAATCAAAATAAAAGGAAAATCAGTGAATGATCTAACATAATTTGATATAAAACTAATATATATTAACACAGAGATCTACTGAGAAGTTAAACAAAAGTAGTCGACGTAATCATAAAAAAGGATATATGAACAAAGAATGAGATTTACTTCATTTCTGATGAGAGAATGATTGATGCAGTAACTTGTCAAATTATCAGCCTATTTAATATTTGATGATAAAAAAAGAATAGTCATGTTGCTAAGTCATGAGAAACTTTGACCATACTGTGGTAGCACCACATACAGTAGATTATTTTATGTCTCAGTCAAATGTAATAGCTAAAAAAAAGATTCATTATTCTGGATTTCTTGACAAGAATGCCAAGAACACATAATTCTATCACCAGCCATAACATCATTCAAGAGCCTTGAGAATTGCAGAACTCGTATACAATTAAAATTTTGGTTTTGTTGCCTGACAAAGCTTATATATGATGCTCAGACGACTGCAGATAGAATAAATTCCATAGAGAGATGTCCAGAATAACTAGATGTTCACAACAACAACAACAACAACAACTAAGACATTTGCCCCAAGTATTTGGGTTAGGCTACATGAACCAAAAGAGAATTACGCCGGATCGGGCACATGGATCCGCTTTCTCCACTCATTCCTATCAAGCAATATGCCTTCACTAAGACCTTTAGCCTCTATATCTTGTCGTATTACCTCCATCCATGTTTTCTTCGGTCTCCCCTGCGCTCTTTTAACTTGCCCTAAATTGATATGCTCTACTCGCCGGACTGGCGCATCTGACCAAACCATCGTAGGCGGTTTTCTCTCATCTTCTCTTCTATAGAGGCTACACCTATCTTAGTACGAATATCCTCATTTCTCACTTTATCTCTCCGCGTGTTACCACACATCCAACGAAGCATGCACATCTCTGCTACATTCATCTTTTGGGCTTAATGTCTCTTTATAGCCCAATATTCTGTGTCATACAACAAAGCTGGCCTAATAGCAGTCCGATAAAACTTTCCCTACAGCCATAACGGAATGTTACGATCACATAAAACTCCTGTTGCGCTTCTCCATTTCAACCAGCCGGCTTGGATCCTATGATTGACATCACTATCGATCTCCCCATCCTTTTAGATAATAAAACCCAAGTACTTAAAATGACTGCTCATCGGTATTTCTTGTCCATCTAGTCTCACAATATTATTATCTCAGATTCCCTATTTACTGAATTTACACTTCATATACTCTGTTTTGGCCCTACTTAATCTAAAACCTCGAGATTCTAGAGTTTGCCTCCATAACTCCAATTTGGCATTTACTCAGCTCTCGTCTCATCGACTAGGACAATATCATCAGCAAATAGCATACACCATGGTATCTCATCCTGAATAGCTCTAGTAAGCTCATCCATCACTATGACAAATAAGAATGGACTCAATGCAGATCCTTGATCCAATCTAATTGAAAAATCACTTGTTATGCCTCCACAAGTTCTGACATTTGCCACTACTACATCGTACATATCCTTGATTATGTCAAGAAGAATAACTGGTACATTCCAGAATAACAAGATGTTCATTTTAGAATGGGTCATTGTTATAGATGTTCATTTTAGAACATCCAGAATAACTAGATGTTCATTTTTCTAAATTTTAGAATGGGTCATTGTTATATTCCGTGGCATGTGAATAACTGGTAAACCCTATAGATATTGTTTTAATAGACACTTTAACAATAACACATTTAGAACATGATTACTACAAGTTTAACAATAACACATTTAGAACATGATTTACTACAAGTAAATGGATTTATACCAAGAAGAATAAAAACTGACATCAGTAAGGCATTGATGGAGACATGTAAAGAGTTAGTAGAATGAAAACAAATTACCATTCTAATGAACACACAACACTTGACCATGTTCTCTACAGAATTAAAAGAAATGGGCCAAGTACAAGCGGAATTAATGCATTTTGAATAATATTTGGAAGTCAACATAAGACTTAGTTCTCAATCCGGGACCATGCAATTTCACATGATGGCAAACCTCATTATCCCATACCTATCATGCTAAAAGAGTCGACAAACTGTGAACGTAGGGCGTCTCCAATCGTTCTTAGTGAAACACCTCTACTCGTCTTCCTTGCATATTATTTGCAATCCGGTCATGCATGAGCAAAACACAGCATGCTGAACTCAATGCCATGTTTCTGTTTGTGACTCACTCCTTCACAAGAGAGCACAACATACCCAAGGCAACATTACCTCCACATTATATCATTACCCAGACAATCCTCATGCCTTTGTTCATCTAGCTCAGTTTAATACAAAATTTTACTTCACTCATTTTGTAACATCAACTTTGCAAGAAAGTCGATGTTATATATGTCGCCCAAATGGCAGTGTGATTTGATGCGTAAAAACCATACCTGCCATTGTCTTTTAGAATGTCAAAATATATACCTCAGTCCTCATGACCAGGGGTAAGCAAGACTTCGGTTAAACCAAACTGGAAGAATTACCGAATCGGACCCACAAATTTGATTGTTTCAAACTTAATTCAGATCGGTTCGGTAGGTTTTAGACTAGGAAGTTCGGTTCAGATTTCTGTTCGACATCTGCTAAAGGGAACCAACCGAAAAAGTGAATAGTTTATATAACTAAGTAATAACTATGTAAACATAAATCCTAATTCACTAATTTCCAGTCCTAATCCTAGACTCACCCAAACACTTAGTCTCTCTCTCACTCTGTGAAGCACTATAGCACACCCCCCCCCCCCCTTTCCCAAAAACCCCCACCCCCACCCCCGACAGGGCCACCACCTTTGCCTGGGTCCTCGCGCTGCCTGGACGAATCACCACCCGACAGGGCGAATCACCACCCAGATCACGACTGCAACTCGCTGCCCACTGTTTCTCCTCTTCATTATCCACTTAAAATATCTGTCAATCTCTCCTTTCTTCTCTTCAGATCCCATCTCTTCAGTCCTCACAAGTCTGAAGTCCCACCCCGCAGTGCTAGCTTGTCTCTCCTCTTCCTAGTTAAGGCAAATGTGCTTGCATTTTGCAATCTAATTAGACCCAAAATCTGAAATTATACTCGAAATTGACATGATTTATTGAAGTTTTAGCATAATATGGTTTATAATAAACGCTAATTTGGCTTATTTATTTCAATTCTTTAGTTTTTCTTCAATTTATTTTAGTTGGAAATTGATTCATATCTTAATTTCAAGTCTAAAGCAATGTTTTAAAACCCGTTATGTAACTCGTTTATACCCGTTATAGAACATAACGACACCTGACCGTTATATAACACTAGCAAAAAACGCACTTCCCAGTAACGAGTGTTTTTTGGAGCGTTACGAACGTTACGTTATGAAAATAACTTTACGTTCGTAACTCACGTTATTCACACGGGTTGCTAAACATAAAACAGCGAAGCGATTTCTCTCCACAAACCAAATCAACATGAAACCCTAAAAACGACGAGCAAAGCATCGAAGCACCCCAGTGCATTCTCTCTATGCAGTAGACGATGATGGCGACGACAATGACTCTTGTGCGGTTTTCTTCTCTCTGCGGTTTCTCTTCAATTGTATCTCTGTCATCGGCGACTATTGAAGAGCCTCGGTTCTTCTCTCTTTGATCTCTCTTCAATTGACAAGGAATTCGCCGTCGCAACGCTCTAAAAAAATCAAAAAGCCGCACGACTCTTCAATTAACGAGGAATTCATCGTCGATCTCTTTCTGTTCTCTCTTAAATTGACGAGGAAGTGCACAATATCAGAGCACCTCAGTTTCTCGATGCTTGTTTAAAATTGTTGTGAGACTTGTTAAATGTGTTATATATGTTTTGATTTTTTTAGATTTTTTAAATTATTTTCCTGTTTATAAAAATCTTAAATATAGTATATATATTTATTTTTATTAAAAATATTAAATCGTGTAACCTACGTTATGCGTTACGTTATAACTTATTTTAACATAACAAAGGAAAAACGTTATCGTTACGTTATCGTTATTTTAAACATTGGTCTAAAACCCTACCGTCTCTGTACATGAAAGTATACTTGCAACTGAAAAGATTTCCTGAAAATTAGACCCTTTGTTATACTCACGATTTGTTGTTTATGGACAAGTTTTTGCTAAATATGGTTTGTAGTAAACTTTAATATGGTCAATTTGTTTCTATCTATTTCAGTTTATTTCCATTTATTTCAGTGGGAAACAGATTCAATTCTGCATAAAATTGGAACTTTTCTTTAATTGCTTGGTATTTGTTTTATTTGGATGTCATAAGTCAGAGAGATGCTACTAATGAGGTTGCCGAGAGCTCCGCTAAAACTGATGCAACAAGTGAATCTACTGGAACAAGGAGAAAGCCGATGAATCTGAGGTCAGTGTAAGATCACTTCAAAAACTACAAAGATAAACAATGTAATGAAAAATCTGAATACAAATATTGTAAGAAATAATTTTATTGCCATTCTAAGAAGAATGGCAAATGTCATCTCAAACCTCATGCGGAGATTTATAAAGTGACCCCATAATAAAACACACGTAAAGCACAAATTTTCTTTCAGGCGAGAATTGGAATAATGGAGAAAGTAAGAAGGTGAAAACTCTTGGCCTTATATAAAATCTTTCGAGTACTTTATACGTCACATCCAACTAAAATCTTCACGGAATTACCAATGTAGATTGTCTCATGCAAGATATGCAACTAAGTAATGATTATGCTGCCAGTGCAATGACTCGTAGGATGAATTATGAATATGAAAAGAATAGGGCTGCGAAAAAATTAAACATTTTCATTGATCCTCGACATAAGATGGAATTTGTGAAGTTCGCATTATTGGAAATGTTTAAGGATGAGAAAGGAGACATTATGGCGGCAAAAGTGGAACATGTCACTAGAGCTTATTGGGTTTGTCTTGAATCATAATCTCTGTTATCCCAGCTACCTAGTGTTTAAGGACCTTACCAAAGCTGAAGCCGAGCAAAGAGAGATTCAATTATTATTATGTATACGTACATGTTGAGAGGTATACTGGGGATTATGTATTTGAAAACAACCCTAGGTTATAAAGGGTTTGTTTCGAGCCATCATGGAGATCTTCAATCTAAGAATTCTATCATATGTGAGAGCTTTAACTTCTGTAATATGTATCTTTCTCTTTCAAATTAGTGAAATTATCTGATGCTGCACGAGGACGTAAGAATTGCTTTGAGCCTCGTTAAAATCTGTGTTTGCGTTGTTAATGATCTCAATCTCTTTTCCTACCCTAACAGAGCTCAATATAATGAGTTTAGGGCAAACATGAGAAGATAAATGGGCTATCATGTAATAACGCCAAAAACCAAACTCCAAGAGATAAAGAGTTTCTTATCAAAGTAAAATGTCTTAAAATCTCGATTTAAGAGGATGAAAGCAACAAGTCTTGGTGACACAAGCCAAAGTGAGCTGGAAAAAGTACTTGCTTGAGACAAATGAACTTGATAATGACAGATTTTGACATTCTTGATCATTGGAACATCAATAGTGGTAGATTCCTTCCAATGGTCACTCATAATGTGTTGACTATTTCTATCTCAACAGTTGCATTAGAGTCGACAATTAGTGTCAGGAGGACAAGTTCTTGATCCATTTAGGTACTCTTTGTTGGAATTTTGGGTGCCTCACATTTCATTGGAGAAGACTATTGATATTGATGTAAAACGGTAAAGGACAAGAGGAAGAAGACATAGAAAATTAAAGTTTTGAGGGGATAAAAATGAATTGGGCTTCAGCAACCAGGAGAACTCTCTCTGCACATCACCATACAATAAATTCAAGTCGTAAAGAATATCAGCATACCTCAACAAAGAGGTTAAATCAATTCATCATAGTCTAATCAAACAACTCTTGGCCTTATATAGGCTCCTACAAAGAAGATTTCCCCATCATACTCGATGTGAGACTAAAAAAACAAAATAAAATAAAACAACTAAAAGAAAATCACTAAATAATAATTGGAGCTCTTTCAGTATCTCTGAGACTCAGTTACGGATCCAATGGTTCAAACGAAACTCGAATAGGACTCCGAACGAGCCTGAAACGAGTTTCGGAATGTTGTTGTACTGTTGCAAGAATAGTGGCGGCTCAAAAAATGAGCCGATGGCGTCAGCTTGGAGCTGATGACATCAGCTTTGACTCGCGGCTCGGCTCAATTCTGTTGGCTTCACGGGTGAGGTCGAATTGGGAGACCCAAACCCGAACTATTCTGATTGGGTCGGGTCGTTCGCGGGTTTGACAACTTAGACAAGAAAATAGATTCGGGTTTGAAGCTTCAGCCCACCACCCGCTTTCTCCTTCCCTGATAGAAACTAGGGTTTTGTACCTTGCAGGTGGCGGCGCTCTGGAGGGTGTTGTCGGCGGGCGAAGACGGTGGATCTGAGAAGGGACGACGACAGTAATCTCGGTAATCTGAAGAGGTTTGGTTGGTGTAGGGTAGTCGCAACGGAGAATTGGAGGCCTCGACAGTGTTGTCGAAGCTGTTGGCGAAGACTATCGGCGGCGTTGGTGTGGCGCTTCGGTGAGGCGGTGGCGCTTCGGTGAAGTCGATGAAGGCGCGAAAAGGTGACGATGGCGGCGGCGACGTCGTGGTGGTGTGATGGTAGGTCAGCGGAATTGAGTTTGTTGGGATGGAACTTTCGGAGGAAGACAACGAATAGTCTTGTTCTTTTTTTTTCTTGGGGAAACTAGAGGAGAAAAAAGCGGAATCTAGGATTTTGTAGAACTAGGGTTTTGAAATTTTTGAGGAAGAAAAAGAAATAGAAATTTAGCTCTAATACCAAACTGATGTAGAACAGGAAGGAGAAAGAGGAAAAAGACAGAAAAATAGGGTTTTGAGAGGATAAAGATGAATTTGAGCTTCAGCACTCAGGAGATCTCTCACTCTGCACATCACCATGTAAGAAATTCAAGTTGTAAAGCACATTAACATGTCTTAGCAAAGAGGTTTAATCAATTCATCATAGTCTAATCTAACACTGCAACTCTTGTCCTTATATAGGCTCCCGCAAAGAAGACTTCCCTATCATAATCGATGTGGGACTAAAAAACACACTAAATAAATAAAATTAAAAAAAGACTATTAAATAATAACCTAGAGCAATCCCCATCAACTACGCAACTAGGGATCTGTTTGGTTGTCGTAATTGGCCGTAATTCGTAAGTCATAATTGGTAAAGTCTTTTACAGTTGTAAATGAGTTACATGCATGTAAGTTTTACGGTGTTTGATTGACAATATAAAGTTCTAAGTGAGAAAGTATTGTGTTTTACGGTATTTGGTTGTCGTAATGTGTAAGTCGTAAGTGAAAAAGTTGACCACAAAATTAACTATTTGGTGATTTAAAAGTTTTAATATTGTAAATAAATACTAAAAATGCTAAATATTAAAAAAAATTAATATAAACAAAAAATAATACAAATTTGCATGACCACAAAATTAACTGTGAGTGGTAATTGAGTTGCAAGTGAATGGTAGTTGAGTTGCGCAAGTCTTTTACGAATTACGGTCCAAACAAACGCCGTAGTTGTAATTGGGTTGTAAGTCATTTACGAATTACTAATTTTTACGACGAAACAAACAGCCCCTAGTTGGAGGAGATTCCAACATATCTGCAACCAGAACATGCACAGACATGCACACCTTGACATATTGTCGCCCTACATAAAGCCATTATGTGGATCGACCTCCCGAGGGGCTCGGGGGCGGAGCCTCCGAAACAAAATTACTTTAAGAAGTCTCCCTTACAGATCTCAGAACGAAGGTAAAGCACTCCTGGTAAAGAGATTGGGCGAGTTTAGAGTTTCGAGTTGAGGGCAAGGTCAGCGTCTTGCTCCGGAGTAGCAGCTTGGTATCACTCCGGAAGAGCACTCCAAAACATTTAAGCGAAAGCACTTCGAAGTGAAGGAGCACTTCGAAGCGACAGTGCAGAGTAGCACCGCGGAAATGCATAGCGGAGAGGCGGTCCAATCTGGAAGCTTCGTCACTCATGAAACTTAAGGAACATGTCAAGGGTAGGATTGGTGGTAGCTTTTAAAAGCTGATATGAAACTTTCAAAAGCTCCGCAATGATTTTTGGATTTCGAGTTTTTTCTGATTGAGATTTTGAAAGAGTCTTTGAATCTTCTTTTCTAGGGCGGTTGATTGGATGGCTAGGATGATTTTGCTGAATATTTGAAAGATCTATATTTATTCTAAAAGTCTATAAAATCTCTAGTTGTGAATTTTAGATAAAGTAGAGATTGTTTAATTAGTTTCATCCATCTTGTATTGAAAGTTTGAGAGATTCTTGTGTGAGATCCTCGTACAATCTTTTTTTGCTTCTCAAGTTAATAATAATTTCTCCTCCTACAAAATCTTGCGTTGTCTTTCTCTTCTGGTGATCAAGTTATATTGCTTGCTATGGTAGATTGCTCGATATTTCCGCTACTACTCTTATTGTTTGGTGGTGTTTATTACAACACTCTTCGGGTTCAAGGTTAGTCCAATATCTTGTTTGCACTCAAGACTGATTAGAGCACTATTAAGAGTTCACATGGTTAGTATAGAGGAAGATTTGAAAGATAGAAATAGTTAATTATATTTCTTTGCAAATTTCATGTGTTTTTGGTTGATAAAATTGTGTTGTCAAATCAATATTGATGTGTTCCTCCAGAGTTGAACAAACTGCAATTGGAGTCGATGGCTACAGAGCTTTTCCATATTTAGGACCTAAGATATGATGCTTCATTTAAAGGTAACTATTCTCCATGCTCTCATAGCTTGCAACCAGAGCCACAACTTTGCTGCAGCTGCAGCAAAGCGGAAGTTGCTACTGGATCAGCCTGCAGCAACAGCAAGTGCAGCACAGCTGAGTCAGCCTATTGCAGCAGCAGAAGAAGCAACTTCAACATGTAGGTTTTATCTTCCGTTTAAACTGAATCAATTTGCAGTGTTAGTTAATCTTGTTTTCAGTTTTTTTCTGGTTTGGTTGTAGCTGCATCTGTACACAGAAAGCTCCGGTTGGAGCTGGAAGTGGAAAGTGGATTGAAACTTAAGTTGGAAGGGATTTTGTGTTGTTTGAAGTTGAACTGATGGAGGTGGCTCTTTGTAACTTCGAATTTGAATTATGGGATATTTAAGTATTAATCATGTTAGTTGGATTTGTAGAAATGGATAATGAACTGTAGGAAATTGGAATGTGTTTGTGAAGTTCTGTTGAATTATACTGTGAATCTTGTATTAATGATTTTTCTAAGACAGGATGATATTATTTTTATGGGCCTTATTTATTTTCTGCAACCTAGAACTCTTGATTTGGCTAAAACAAGGCCTAGTTTACGACCCATGCCTCAAATTAACAAACATCTAATTTTGGCCCAAAAAACTGTTTTGGCTCAGTTCAGTTATGAACCTATAACAGTATGGTTCAGTTTATTGGTTATTCTGTTTGGTTTTTGGTTGTTCAAAACTACCTAAGAACCCAAACTGAACTAATACTCACCCCTACTCATGATAACTTCTGGTATCGTGGCAAGGATTTTAATATGGTAATCATCCAAGTTCAATTTATTCTCTTATTTAAATCATATTAAAAGAAATACTGCTACGCAAAAGCACAAGATTTTGGGCTCAAAGTAAGAGGGCACTCAACTTGCGGGGGACAATTGGAACATGAAAATATATCGATATATCTCTCAATGATCTCCACTTCTTTGGTGTTTTTGTGTACTTGTAGGGATAGTTTATGAAGACAACTCTGTACTTGGGCCCTAATTGTCACGCTTGGAGTGGCTAGCTTAACTTTTTGGGCTTTTGCCTATTTTTATTTCTTTAAGTTATTAGGATATTTTATTTGTCATTGGAACATCAAGGTTAAACTATTCTAGCAATTTAAGCTACTCCGTCTTGGTGACTAAGAGACATTTAGGCTGTGCTTGGCAAATGGAGTTAGGAGTTAGGATAAAGTGCATTAGAAGACGAGAAATAACTAGGAGCAAGGAATTAGCTTTTTTTGGTTGTTTGATTGGAATTAAATTTAGCTAGAGTTAGGCATTGAGAGAGAGAGAGAGAGGCTAATTCCAATCCTTTGGTGGAATTAGCAAATCTTGACTTCGCAGAATTGGGTGGCTCTTGAGGTGGTTTTGAAGATCGCATTGAGCTAAATCCGTTTTCTTGATGACTTTCTAACTCTTGCGATTTTTTGATCGCTTGGCAAGAATTAGCTCACTTCTTGAGCTAACTCTTGTTGCCAAACAAGGCCTTAGCCTTAGGTATTATTTATACGCTACTCTTTTATTTGATGGAACTGAAGCTGAAAAATGAAGATCATTTAGTTACTATTTAAATTATTGTGGGAAATTTTCTTTTTTGGATTATGGAATTATTTGGCTGGAGGTATATGGTTATTTAAGAAGAAATTTTATTATTCGTGGAAAACTGTATGGATAATAAGTTTGCTTGTCTTACTTTATGATGTTAACAAGTATAAGATACATTGGAAATTATGTAGCCCCAACTTCGTATTAGTAGTTTTTGGGTCGTGACAGAAATATTCTGCAGAAAATAATCAAGCATAATTGTGATTAGCATAAAACTTGTTCAACAAAGTTTTTTCAAAATCTAGAAACAAAGATTGAAAAAAATAAACTAAATAAACTCATAAAACTTAAATTCATCAATACGTTGAATGTTTAAACTAAACAAATGAGAGCTGAAGAAAGATTGATAATTTGCAGAAACTCAAGTTGAGGTAATTCAAAGGTCAAGGAAATACAGCGAGATTGCGGGCGCATCCCAAATGGTAGAGAGAAGCATTAGAGATCAGACTGGTTCTCGTAGCAGTTAGTTTACCCTGGTGGTGATGCTCATAGGACTTAAACAGATGTTGACTTGTTGCATATTTAAGAAAAGAGTCTCCTAGTGTTTCCAGTGATTCCAGAGAAAACTCCTCCTGGCATTTCTTTGTGGTAATTGCTTCCAATACCTAAAAAGCATAAATCCAAGCGTCATAAGGCCAAAAAAAAAAAATATCAAGACTAGAGCATTCAAATCTAAATTATCAAAAATGATTCCCCATGTGAATGTTAGCTCCTAGTAGAAAATTTTCTAGAAGAATCGGCAGTTCACGGTAAAATAATCATGATTGAAGTTGCATATGGTTGGGCGTATTTGAGTAAAATACATTAAGTAGAACAGAAAAAAAAATATATAAGAGCTAGGGATAACCACAGACCTTTCTGACTTTTGTAGGCATCATTAATACCACAAGTCAGAAAATGGAATACCTTGGAAGCACGAACTTGAACATTTTGCGTGCAGTGATCCAACTGAATCATCTTTAAATTGGCAGCAAGAAGCAGACACTCAAGACGATGCATGATAGATGGGACAAAGGAGAACGAGTATACAGTACTTGCAGATATAGGTGACATAATTATTTTGCAGAGTTCAGGAGGCAATTCAACCCCTGCAGAACTAAATTCTGGAAAAGATATATATATAATATATCAGGCACATGGAAACCCATTGGGAAAAAGAAAGAAAAGAAAAGCAAAGGGAAGGAGTTATCAACAATATAAGAGAAATTTCATGGCAAACAACTGTATAATTCTGAGTGCAGACTATATACATGTTTCACATTACTACGTTAGTAAACATCTTGCATGTCAAACATCAACAGATAACTCACTAAACACCTGATCAGTCAAAGATCCATAGTGGCCAGGTGGCAAAAACTCTATCAGATATGTATTCTAAGATTGGAGGATATAAATTGTTGGCCTAAAATCCGTTACCAGCTTTCAGGTAATCTTAGGTTAAGACTTCACCATTGAGAATTTAAATTTGTATAAAAGTATATTTTTACAATCTTAGCAGGCCATTTTTGCTTGGAAACAAAATCCCACTTGAGGGGGGTTATTAGTCCACAACCCATTATAACCCGTGTACAGTAAAAATTTCAGCCAGAAACCACTGCCAAACAGTTGAAACAAACAAATCAATTTCATAAAGATTCATGCTTCCGAGAGGAGGAAAAACTAATGTACTACTACTGAAATTAAAAAAATATACAGTTTAACATCATTTTACATTTCCATTTAATATGAAATAACTGGAGTAGTAAAAAAAAAAAAGAAAA
This sequence comes from Agave tequilana, assembly GCA_038442645.1. Taxonomy (NCBI): domain Eukaryota; kingdom Viridiplantae; phylum Streptophyta; class Magnoliopsida; order Asparagales; family Asparagaceae; genus Agave; species Agave tequilana. Next base: position 69,910 of record JAVJIF010016962.1, on the reverse strand, counting down.
GGGTATAAGTAGTCAAAATTACAAAGTCATATAAAGTTAGACCTTCATCATTGATGAACATCATCATATGAAGAAAATTCCACAAAATTGTGTGAGTTTGTGTTCACTCTACAATCTCTTTGTGTGTAAAGCCCTTAGAGAAACCCTAATTAGAGTGCTAAACCCTAGTTAGTTTATCCCCTTCCCTATCCCTTTCCCCACTCTCTCAAAATTCTAATCTCTATTTCTAATCCCCTTCTAAACCCTTATTTCTATTTCTTGATTTCTTTGACAAAAGAAAATCAAAAAAAAGAATCAGAAAAAAATTTGCTACAGTACTGTCCCAGTATGCTACAGTCCTCGTAGCTGCGAGCTACAGAAAACAGATCCGCAATACCAAATAGACCCGTTAAGGCATCATATTGATTTTCAGTCCGTAACTTGCACATATACTCTGATTGAGGCGATTTTCAAGCTGTTGTGTTCATGACGTCGAGATCTACGCACCGACATCGACTACAGGTCATACAGGTCACTGAGGTCTGACGTGATCCTCAATCAGTTATTTCGAGTCTGATAATTAATTTATGATATTTTATCGATTTAATTGTTGTCTACCAAAAGTGAGATTATGTGTATCTGCTTGCCTTTATATTCAGTAGCTTTAATATTGATCGTAATATTGATTGTGCGTATGGCTGATTTCCATGGACGCGTACACGTTTCACATCACCTATTAAAAAGTTTCAATGAGAAAGAGGATCCGATGGAGGAGGATCCTTCTAAAATAGAACTTAGAAAAAATTAAGATTTTTAAAGTTTTCAAAGAGGGGGGTACTGAAGAAGCTTGACAAATAACTTATTTTATTTTTGTTTTACTCGTATCCTCCTTCAGAAACTTGAAGAAAGAGTGTAATAGCTGATTCACGTTCATCATTTATGGCACAACGACCTTTGAGGAAAAGCATGAACTGTTGGTTTCTTTCGTTTTTGAGGCTTCAGCCTGTAATTAAACATTCCACTGTTAATGATGGGTCAATATCCCAAAGACACCTTATTTGTACAAAACCAAGCCAACTTATATACTATTAGCATTGAAAATTAAAAAAATTCTGTTGTTTGAAAAGTGTCCTCTTGAAACTAACAACGGAGAAACTTTGGGCTGCTTATTTTCTTAAACCAGGTAAACCTTAGAAGCCATAGCATATACCAGTCAATACCAGAAGGAATATTTCTCAATACAGTTGAGCTTGAACTTCTTGAACTCTTGATTAAAGGAAGGTGAGGCTATTTTGTAGCCAGGAAGACAGGGCAGACAGCTCCATTCACAGGAAGGTATCATAAACAGATGGAACACCCTAAGAGAGAGGGATTGGAAAGGTGCAGGCAATGTTCAGCAAAACATAGATTAAAATACAATGACAAATGAAAGCACCTAAATGAAAATTTCCATAACAATTCACTTACAATAACAAATTGGTGTTATCTTCTTTAATATCAAATATGAATCCCAAATTGCTACAAAGTAATTTGATTAATGGAGCAAACATGAATGATGTTTCTTATAAAGTGAAATAAATGGAGATTGTTCTCACCATCATTAGTAAAAATGACTTACTAAAATAAAGCAGCAACAATGTCTAATGAAGATGCTGAGAGATTTATGAGACTAAATGACAAAAGTAGTATGATCTAGCATATCACAGTATAGCAAATAAAACAATTACGATAACGTCCATTTGATTATAATAAAGTATATCATAATGAGATCATGCCTAATGAATCAAATATATAATAGGTAGGCAACTTTCATAACTATAATCTGAACTCAAATATAAAAGGAAAGATCAAGAATATGGATGGGTGAACTCGATGACTATGGTTCAAAGACTCGGCCGAGTCGGAGACGAGTCGGCCGAGTCGTATCCGTCTCGGCCCGCTCCGAGACGAGTCCGAGTCATGAGTCGGTCGACTCAACTCAGAGAAAGCCGACTCGGCCGAGAATCGGAGTTAACTCGGTCGACTCAGCATTATGATGATGATTTTGTGCCTCATCGCAATTCAATGTGGAAATTACTACATTAGCATGTATTTATGAATGTAGTTTGTGTAATTTACTATATTGTGCATGTAATTTGATATGCTTCTACCGACGGCGCTTGTATTTATACTTTCGCTTTATATTTAGTATGCTAGGTGATATATTTTAGATATGTGATACATGAATGTGGATGTCTACATTTTTTTAAGATTTATCGTGATTTTTTTAGAATTTTTTAAGCTTTCTCTGTAGCGTTTTGCGCGTATCGCCCGATACCGATCCGAGTCGCCGAGACCGATCCGTCTCAGTGCCCGCCGAGTCGGCGACCGAGACCGCGACTGTGAACCATGTCGATGACTGATATTCCAACACCAGGAGTATGACTGTTAGAATATGACTAACTGTTTTGAATCAAAGGTTTTATGCCGATCTGAATAAAAGTATGAGATTGGGAAAGTGAAAGAAGTTGGTCGGCGAGAAGTAGATCATGTAAGATTACATAAAAGTCAAGTGAAAACGAAAAAGAAATAATCGAACAAAAAAATAATGCTTCTCTACCAGGAATTAGTAGGAAATAGAGATGAAAAAAGGTTGAAATCAACATGAAACATACATAGATGAATACCATGGTTTGAACTGAACAGGGAAGCATGTAACAGAATGCGGCGGAAAAAAATATAAACAATCTTACTAATCAAGTACTTTTATCAGATTTGCTCGAATTCTCAGATGAATGGTACACGAACATAATAGATTAGACAGTGAAAGCAATCACCTTCAGCTGAAGAGACCAGAACCAATTAAAACTAAATTGAAATAGATTAGACAAGTGAAGTTAAACGGGTTGGATCACAATCACCTTCAATCTAAAAAAATGGAGACTAGGGTTTAAAAGAAGAATTAGGAAGTTGGATAGGGTTTTATACTTCACACCCCTTGCACCGCGGGCTTCACACCCAAAACTCGAGCTCAATCTCAAAAAATTTAACTGAAAAATTTGTAATTTTTAATCATTCAATAATAATCAAAAGAGAAATCTTTGAGGCCTATTTATAGGCTTTACAAAAGTCCAATCCCGGAAATTACCGATTTGTTACTAAACTTTCATATGAAAAAAACACAACTAAATTCAACAAAATAAACTAAAATAATAATAACTAAAACCAAAGGAAGGAAATACGTCGTTTTCTAGAAAAGACTCGATCAAATAGTCCTCTCAACGGCGTGATGCCCTTATCATTCCCCCCGGGGTGAAAAAAACTTGACCGTCTAGTGTGGGTTGAGAAGTTGTTGCTGGCTGTGGTAATGCTCCAGTAAGTCGGAATCAAGCCGTCGGAGATCCTCCTCAGTAATCCAAGAATTTTTGATTCAGTTCTTTTTCACTTAACAAAATAGCGTCGTGTTACTCCATCTCTAGTAGAGACAATCTTATCATCCAAATAGAATCTACGTTTTTTTGCTGCATCGGATAATTTGGAGGAAGTGGAGGGTAATATGGGGCTCTCAGAAAAAAAAAGTTGTGGGTAGGCTCATCACGAATGGATCAGAAGGGGTATCAAAAATATCTCTATACGAAACCAAATTCTCAACATTAAAAGTGCAACTAATGCCAAAATACGGTGGGATGTCTACCACATGAACATTTGAATTGATCTTTTTGAGGATTTGAAAAGGTTATACGCTTCGCGCATGCAATTTCTTCATAGGTTTCGGAGAAAACCGTTCGGTCTCAGGCGAACCATCACAGTCACCGACATTAAATGTTCTTAATTTACGATGTAAATCAACATAAACTTTATAATCAATATTATTTTCCATTATATTGTCTCCGGTTTTCTCATATAATGCGCGTATATGAGATGCAAATACAGAGTCTGATACCCTATAATGATGATGAGTCATGGGAACTAAATAATTAACTGCCTAGGTTTAAAACATATTACAATCTCAAATGGACTCTTACATGTGGTCTTATTGACAAGACAATGTATGCAAACCTTGGCAATAGGCAAGGTTAGATCCCAAATTTTCAAAATTTTCCCAACGAGACACCTAAGAAGATTTCCTAACGTCCTATTGACTATCTCGGTTTGTCCATCAGTTTGTGGGTGAAAGGCTGTCGAGAATTGAGTTTGCTTCCATCTTGTGCCAATTTGTTCGCCAATAATACCAAACGAACTTAACATCTCTATCAGACACCATAGTTATAGCAAACCATGCAGTTTGACAACGTGATCAAAGAAAAAAACAGCTACACGGGATGCATATTAAGCCTTGGAACATGGAATGAAGTGAATCATCTTGGGGCGTGTTTAGTTGCAAGGAAGTGGGCGAAAGAAAGGATATGGGGAATTATAAAATTATAATTGCTTACTTCCCTATCTATCCAAACACCGGAAAAGAAAAATAAGAAAACCCTTTTTCCTTCTCTTTTCTCTTTTACACAATCATTTTCTTACTTCCAGAGTGCTACAGTTAATTTTGTGGTCATGTAAATCTCATTTGTAATAAGTTGTAACACAAAACAGTTAATTTTTTGATCACGTACATCTCACTTGCATTCAAATTACAGTCTATTTTTTATTTTTCTTAATTAATTTTTATCTTAATATTATTTTGTGGTCAACTTTGTGCTCAACTTTTCCACTTTCACTTCCACAATACCATCCAAACATCGGAAAAGACGTAACATTTCCAAATCACACTCCCAACATCATCCAAACACCGGAAAACTTACTAACCAATTCCCAAATTTCAAAGAAAACTATTACTACTTCCTCACTTCTTCACTTCCTCACTTTCACTCTTAACCAAACAGGCCCTTGGAGAATCTGTCAACCACTACTAAAATAGAGTCATATCTTTTCTGTGTTTTTGGTAATCGTAGTATAAAATCTAAGCTCACATCTCAACAGGGGCAACTGGGTACTGGGAAGGGTGTTAGGACTGGCAATCTATTTTTGTTACTTGGCCAGTTGATAAGTGCGACACTGACCAACAATCTTAGCGTCTCTCTTAAGTTCAGCAAGTAGAATCTATATTCAACAGTCTCAATCGTCTTGTTCTAACCGAAGAGTCTAGCCAGACCTCCCGCATGCAACTCCCAAGAGAGAAAATCCCTGCGGAACGTACGGGAAATACATAGCTTACAAATCTAAATAAATATCCATCATGTAACAGAAACCCGTCCATTTCCCGAGCAGGCCTATCCCGTAACGTAATATATTTTCTAAAGTCGAGACATAACTCATACTCCTCTCTGAATCTTTCATACCATGTCCTTTATGCACTCAAAGTTACCTATATCATCACTCATCGACTAAACGCATCAACAACCTTGTTCTCAACTCTCGCTTTGTGCTTGAAACAAATGTGTTATCTTGGATGAACTCCACCCACTTGCTACCCACTTGCTATGTCTTGCATTTAGCCTCTTTTAGGAGTTGAGGTAATTCGGCACCTCATGATCAAAATATAGCACAAACTTTCACGGTACCAAATAATGTCGCGAGTAGCGCAAAGCCTATACAACCGTATAAAATTCCTTATCATATGTTGAGTATCGCTATCGAGCGTCATTTAATTTCTCGCTGAAATAGGCAACGTGATGATTTTCCTGCCTCAGGACACCACCTACCGCAAATCCTTATGTGTCGCATATTACTTTAAAACACCTTTGAAAAATCTGATAAACGCATAATAGGAGCTTCAGTCATTAACTTCCTTACTTCCTTAAAAGCCTTAGTGGCGGCAGGAGTCCACTGAAATCACTCATTCTTCAAGCAGTTGGTTATTGATGCCATGATAGCGCTAAAATTTCTAATAAACCGATAACAGAAAGTGGCTAACTAACTCCTGATTTTTCGTAATTGCCTTTATCTTTTCAGGGTCAGCAGAAACTCCCTCAAATGAAATCATAAATCCAAGGAAAATAATCTTGTCTGTACAAAAGGTACACTTAGGGTTTGCATAGAACTTTTCAGTCTGGAGTGTGTGAAGGACTTGTCTTAGATGGTCCATAAGCTGCTCCTAAGTTCGATTGTAAATTAGCATATTATCAAAGTATACCACCACAAATTCACCAATAAATGATCGAAACAGCTGAGTCATAACCCTCATAAAGGTGCTAAGAGCATTGAACAGTCAAAAGGGCATAAACATCCATTCATACAACCCATCATTAGTTTTAAATACAGTTTTCCACTCATTCTCTAACCGAATTCTAATTTGATGGTATCCTCTTAAATCTTGAAAAATATTGTGCCACCCGATATTAATTCCAGCATATCGTCAAAACGAAAAAATGGAAAAAATAATACTTGACAGTGATTTTGTTGATTGCACAGTTATCCACACATGCGCCATGAACCCATCCTTCTTTTGCACCAAAAGTGCAAGAACTCTCCAATGAACCCCTTGTCAAGTAATTCCTCTACCTGTCTTTGTAATTCTGCATGCTCAGCAGGGTTCATCCTGTAATGAGGCAAGTTTGACAAGGTTACTCCTGGGACATTTTGGATGCTCTCATTGGAGGCAAATCGCTTGACAGATCTTTGGAAAGGGCATGAGAAAACTCTTCAAGTAATGGTTTAATATGTCGTGTAATCTGCAACTCGATCTCTGGCTCAATTTCTCGAGCCACAAGTGTGTAACAAGTCAACCCTTCATTCAAGTTCTGCTCGAGCTAATCGGGGCTAACCAAGTTCATCACCATCTTTCCTTTGCCCTTATCAACCTTCTTTTCAGGAGTTAGTGGTTTCGGTTGATTCGGCATTAACTTCACTCTTTTTGTCGTTATGGACGAATAAGCAGCCAGGATGCGCTAAAGTGCACCTAACTACTCCTAAATGGGCTATGTCATAACTAGGAGTTAGGTCAATCACTACTAAAGTCCTAATGTAGCCATTGAACTCACATTCTTCAGTAGAGGCATCTGAATCATCATCATCATGTTGTTGCACAGCCACTTCTAGACCATATTCTATGGGAACTTCCACTAAGAGAGTCTTGGTTTGACTCGGACACTAGTTTGCAAAGTGTCCATACATCTCACATCTATAATACTAGGGACATGGGTTGGCCTTTGCTGGTTCACTAATTATTTTCTTCACAATGATTGTTGGCTTTATACTAGAATGGCCCACAGGTTTAGCACTTAAAGAACTGGAGGCAGGTTTGCTTAGTGGAAGAAAGGATCGGCTATAATTAGGTTTGCTAAAAGTTGTTTTAGAGGTCAATTCGATAGAAATAGGATCCTCTAGACTCATCTAAATTGGTGACCAGCTGATATGCTTGTTCTAGAGTCATGATGCCTCGATCTATGAACTCTCGGCAGTAGTCATCCCCAAGACTTGACCTAAACATAAATAGAGTCTGTTCGGGAGACTCAAACTCGACCGCACCACACTAATTTAAGTATTCATTAGACTTTACGATGTAATCAGTGGCCGACTTGTTTCCTTTAGTTAACATATTCCACTTGTCCAGTAACTACAGACTGAAGGAAGGTTAAACGTATTTCAGCCTAAGTTTCTCTTTCATGCCCTCCCAAGTCTCAATTAGATCATGTCTTCTATATCTCATCACCCTTTCAAGGTTCTCCTAATACCGTCCGACTTGTCCAGTTAGTTTCCTCATAACGAATCGAATTTTTCTAGATTCGAACATGTCATACCAACGAAAGTAGTGGTCCATAGCTAGTTACTAATCTATGTAATCTTGAGGGTCAAAACATCCGTCAAAGGAAGGAGAATCTACTTTTACACTTTTGACATGTTGGGCATCTGTATTCAGTGTGATAGGGTTGAGCTCGCCTACGCCAGGGTGACCTACTGTTAGCTTGGGACTCGTTCTCCTTTAAGGGGTCTGGGATTCTCTTCGATTTGTTTCTAACCTATCGTGTGGCTAAATATCTGCAATTGGCATCAGCCTGATCTTTAAACTCTTGCAGTCGTTGGTCCATCTGGTCCATCCTAGCAATGAGTGTGTAATCTTTAAACTCTTGCAGTCGTTGGTCCATCTGGTCCATCCTAGCAATGAGTGTGTAATCTTTAAACTCTTGCAGTCGTTGGTCCATCTGGTCCATCCTAGCAACGAGCGTGTTAAAATGTATCCTTAAGACTAGGGTCCAAGGGTGCAGAAATTTCTATTGAAAAAGTTCTCCCACTTCTAGTTGGCATGTAAATTCCAAACAAATCCTAAATGATAATTTTTTAATTTATTTTTAATGCAGACGAAAGTCAAGTGCTGATGCAAGTGCAAACTACCCTAAGGTTGAGATGTATGCTAATGGAGGAGAAATCAGAGATTAAATTAATGATAATACCACCAACTTTTAAGCTTTATTGATTAACATGTGATTAAAAAAATATATAATATTGAGACAGTGATTAAATTACACGTGCTAACACAATAAATTCTCAAATCAATTCAAGTGATCACTGATTCAAATTAATTGGGTTGCACAATTAATATCAATTTTGATTTTCACTTAAGATCAAATTTACAAACTCATTATCGTGAGCAACAGTCAATAGATTCTCTCTTGCGATAGATTCAGAACTATCTAATTAAGGGAAAGAAATGACTAAATGACATGGTACTAAACTTTCACATAAAAAAACAACTAAATTCAACAAAAAAAAACTAAAATAAAAATAACTAAAACCAAAGGAAGACATCACGTCATTTTCTAGAGTAGACTCGAACAAATAGTCGTCAAAGCGGCATGATGCCCTCATCAACAAGACAAAGACCTAATTCAAGAGTTTGAATTCAGCTCAAAGGGTCAACATGACTCGAGTCCAGCATAGATGATACCAATCCTAGTTAGCCTCAATCAATCATATATTTGTACATATTTCCTAAACGTTGACCTGATTTAGGTCCACCATACCATACCTGTCCAAGTTATATCAACTTTGGACGGCTAATCTGATTCATAGCATGATGTTTTATGTTGAAACTAAACAAGCAGGTCTATCTGCTGTTCAAGTTACATCAGCAGATTCAGCACAGGAAGGACAAATAAAATTGTAAAGAAGCAATATGACAAAAAAGATTAGCCGTCCAAGTTATATCAACTTTGGACGGCTAATCTGATTCATAGCATGATGTTTTATGTTGAAACTAAACAAGCAAGTCTATCTGCTGTTCAAGTTACATCAGCACAGGAAGGACAAATAAAATTGTAAAGAAGCAATATGACAAAAAAGACAAGGTTCAATCAAACCTTTCTCTTTTCCCAGGGTCCGTCTAACGAGGAAATTCTGCACAGTGAAAAGGTGCCTCCCACTGAGTAAGGGTTCCCATTCCCTTTTCAAGTCAAGACCATGCCTGTTGATAAACTATCATATTGTTAAAAAAAAAAAACTCAATGTACATAAAGATCAAAAGAAATAAACTATGCTAAGTCAAAATTCAAGTGTAAACAATAATAAAATGAGGGCATATTTTTATACCGAGTCTTATAATATTTTTTATATGTGATAACTTCCCCTCCCTTCAATAGAAGAGAAGAATTTCCATTGCAGGCATCCAGAATACCAGTTATACAGTAAAAATGGCCATTATGAGGAGTATACACTACAGAATTCTGAAGCATACAGCGGCATATTGCACCGTCTAAAGTACGGATGCAGCGTACTGCACCACTTGGACAAAAACAGTGCTTATGATACTGGCCTCTAAACTTATTTGTGGAGAAAGCAGCTGACTCGACACTATGCCAATCAACTTTGCCTCCATTTGAAGGTAGAAGTAAGCAAGCAACATCTGTACAGGGCCGTTTCATAAGAACGCTATTAATTGTGTTTTTGTATTCAATAATATCATGGTGAATAAGCACATTGAGAACACTGAGTTGAAACCTTCTGGCCATCAGAACCTGGAAAATGAATTGCTAAATCAACAAACCGATAATAAATGACTACAGTATAGCTATTCAAAACACTATTTATGCCCTACAGTTGTAGCTTATCTATTTCAGATAATTAACCTGTTCACGGCTAAGATGAACACGACCAACATATTTCAAGTCCACATTTACAGCACCTCTGTCAGCTTCCAAGCTAAAAGAGTATGAACGAGCATCACCTCCAAGGTCAGATTTTACCACAAGAAGAATGTCACCAAAAGAAGTTTCACAGTGAAAATGCTGATTTAATGTAATCAAGTAGCAGTGGAACAATCCAAGGCAGCAAAATGAGGACCAAGAATCTACCAATTCTCCAGGAAAATAGTCGACATGTTCAACGTTATATGACAAGGGACCTGTGCGGTAAAATGAAAAGTTAATACTTCATCACAATCATCCAGAGGCATCAGTACACAAGCACACACAAAAAATGATATACATAACAGTTTCCAAGAACAGTTTAAAACTATTTTATAAAAGCTGGAAGATGAATCATTGAAAGCTAATACTAGAGGGATAAAACAGATTCTGAAAGAACACTGCATTAAAGACAAGAAGGAAAGTTACCACTTTCTTGATCATCAACCTCCATTTCCCCATCAAATGCTGGTAAAAGGAAATCAGAAAGCTCCCCGATCTCATGAAGCTTCTTCGATGCTTCAAGACAAGCAATCTGTTTCAATTTATTAGATTTACCCTCAACAACTAGACTCTGTATGGGGCAACTTTTTGGAAGATGCAATGTGCCGATGTTGGATTCTTTATTAATAACAAATCGAGGAAATGGTTTAAAATACCTAAAGGAAAAAAAAAAAAAAAAAAAAGCAATAGTAGGTGTTTGTCAGGCGCTTGAGCCAAAAAGACAATCTTATGAACAGAATTGCAAACATATACCGATCAGAAGGTAGCCGAGAGCAATAGAAATATATAAGAGACACACTGGAACTCAAAGTTACTTTCGCTCCTGTAGTTTCAACACAGTAAAATTCCTCATCATACATTTCACTTTTGAGACGCTCACATGGAACGGATGCCTGTTGCAAAGACTCCTCTCGTATAATATGCCCACTGTTAAGATAGTTTACAACCTTGGAACGTGCAGATGTGTCATCACTGAAAACACATACAAAAGGATAAGAACTTCTGCCCCCAAATAATATGGTAATTGACAGAAAGTTTAGAAAGTACATTTATATAAATGTAGGATAATAATGTAAAGCAGATCTTACAAATAAAATGGTCGCATTGCTGGATATAAAGCAATTGGCCATGCATGATTGGGGAAAGCAGCTAAAACAGCTACAAGGAATCTACAACATCCAAGTTTATACCAATCAAACAGGAGTATGCTATGGAGCATGACTAAAGGTAGACATACTTGATAAAAGATAAAATGAAGATCTCAACCCTATAGAAGTTGGCATCAAACTCCTGAAGACGGCTAAGATGAAGAGAAGTGATTCTCATAGAACATACGTGACAGTGTACATGTTGGCCAGAGGGTTTCACGGTACCAATAGTACCGAATTTTTCTTCACAAGGTGTATGCAAGATGCTCTATAGAAAATTTAAAGGGTGGAGAGAATGTACAATAGGGGTGTGCAAACCTGTTAAAAGAAAAAATCAAAAAAGAAAGTGAAGAGCCATTCCACCAAAAAAAATAATAATAAAATGATTTCGTTGATGCTAACAATTAATATAGGATACATGGACACACAATCTAAAGCATCCGGGTGATCATGACACTCAAACTCAAAGGATTGAAGATTATCAAAGATTGAGGCCGACAAGAGAAGACAAATAAGAAAAAGAATCAAGATTATCACCATTAATGAATAAGGATTGAAGATTCAAGCAACACCATGTAATTTTTTATCTTTAGCAATTAAATGTAAGGAACTTGTAGAGAATATAGGTGATATGGCACAAAGAGCTTCATCAATTGACCACCCAAAATTGCAGCATACCATTCAAAATCAACTTTAAAATGTCTTAAGTTAGGGTTTCACTAGGTATCATATCAATGTAACTTGTAGTGTTCCCCAATACAAATTCTTTGGCTCTTAATTGAAATTTAATTTAGGTCACATACTGCAAACTATTTCTTCTGACCAAAGAATACGGCAGAAAATGACAAATCATTTTTGTGCAATAGGTGCACTAGTATTGCCTACTCCATGAGAGACTTAAACCTATCCAGGTTGTTATTAGAATATAAATATAATACCCTCAACCCTCACCATGACTTCGGAGTTTTGGTGTAGTGGAAGGGTCTTAAATAGTTGCAAAATACATGGGAGCTTAAAGCTATCTTTGACCAACTTCTGGCTTTCATTTTCACATAACTGCAATGTTCCTTTTGGGATTTAAATATTAGTACAAAAAAAGTGATGTCATTGTCTGACATCAAACTGTCATTTCCTTTTACTCTGTTCAGGACATATTAGCATAAAACACTATGGTTACGCAAACTATGTCGAGTAGTCTTTTTTATATTTCTTCACCTATTTAAATCCATAAGATATACTATAGTCGGCAAATACTAATATATAGGCAAAATATGATCAAAGGCATAATCAAATTCAAATAAATCTTGAGAAGTGTAATTATGCCCTCGAGAGAAAAAAAAAGCCAAACATAATTATAAACAAATTTGAGGGCTATTATTAACTTAAATTTAGAACTGCATCCATCTTTCCTGTCATTTAATATATAATTGAAATCTCTATGCTGGTCCTCATACTCATTAGAGATCTTCATAAAATAAAAGATGAGCCCATCACAAGTATATGCTGTTCTCTTTCTCCATTTTTCTTTTTGTTTAACTTTCAGAAGGTGGATAAATATGAAACAAGATGGAGAGAGAATAAAAAAATAGAAAAGGGGTTCTGTGTTCTTTTTCAAGAAAGGAAGAATGTTATGTCCTTTTACATTTTCCCTTGGCAACAAAGAAATTAAAGAGAGAAATAAGTGGTTATTTTCATAATATAAAGAATTCCTAGTCCTAAAAGGAAAAGGAGTTTGATATAGAGCTGTTAGCTACACTCTAACCAAGATGGACTACTAGATAACAATTTAGAACTTTTGACATCTTGCTAATCAAGTTTAATTAAAACTTTTAATTGAGAAATGATTTATATAATTGATTAAAAAATAAAAATCTATCTATGAAACAATAGGCAAAAGATGATGATTGTGATGAGGGTCAACTTTAGCTATACATGGAAAATTCCAAATTAATAGTTGGCACACCTGAATGAAAAAGAAATTATTGAAGCAAAATTTAAGCTGTATATCAAAGTTTTGAAATTTTATGGCAAGCAAAAATATACATGGAAAAGGAATTACTATAGGCAAGTAGGGCATTTGACAACACTTCCCCACATGTGGCTCAAAGACAGATTGCGAAGAGCATTTTGGATCAACCATAAAATGATCCATTTGGTGGATATAAGCTGCCCCAGTAGTGAGAAACTTCTCTCTTCGCTTTCTGTTAACAAAGAGAGGTTCACTTAAATGTTTTTTACAATACTGGAAAGAAATCTTCCCTTATTTGATGTATTCCTGTGGTGTCAAAAATTGATCGATAAAATCCCCTTAAGCAACATGGTATATTTTGAAAAAATATATATTATACAAATCTAAACACGGATTAATAATTTTCAAAAATATAATATAAAATTAAATGTAAGGATACTTCTTTGACAATATATTCTAAGGAGAACCATCAAACATTATTATTTTATATGAATATATAAGCTAAATTACATTTAGAAAGAGAATTAATAAATATGAAATGACATAAGAAAATTTGTTAATATGAATATGCATCATTATCAAATCCTAATAATAGGATTATCTAATAATAATAAAAATCCAGAGTTCAACTCTAGTTAGAAATACTTTTGTGATGTTTTACAAACTAATTATACAGTACTGGTCGGCTAGGATTCTCAAGGACTCTCATTAGAAATCCTTTAATGAATTTCCATTTTCGAATTTCCAAGAAACTGTGGTTTTTGAAATTATTAACTATTTATAATAATCCGTTACTCAATCCTAATCAATTATCTATTCTTAATTAATTAAACAATTGCAACCAAATAAGCTCTTTCTTCTAAGCAGCTCTTTCTTCCTTAACAAGAACATTCATGATGAGGTGGTGCAATGTGGGGTTCAATTTCCAATCTCTAATAATAAACACACATAGCATTGCACAGTTATGAAAGATACATATTTAAAACAGAATATATGGTAAAAATATAATCAAAACTATTTGTTATTTATTCTAAAAATGACAAGTAATTTAAAATACATGCTCAACATTGGTTAACATTTAGGAAACTATTTTAAATCTACCACATGAACATATTTTCTCACAATTTGTAAAATTTATTTGAGTCAATTTACATGACATTTAGGGAGGGAAATGACTAGACAAATTTGCAAATATTGGCATATCTATGAAATGAAATTTATTTGAGAAAATTTAGTTGTTTCCTACAAAAGTAGGAACAAGCCTTTTACTAATAACAATAATAATCCTAATTAAATCAATCCTTAACTGATGAATTCTCTAATCTGTAAAGAACACTTTCTCAACTAAAAAATCCTAATCGAAAAATGTCTAGAATTTCATTTACTAAAATGTGTGTGTGCGTGCGTAGTTGTGTGTGTTGGGGATGGTGTGGGTTGGGGGGGGGGGGGGGGGGGGGGGGGGGTGTGTGTGGGGGCTACTTCAAAAATATTTGGCGCTAAATCTTTTCTCATTCAAATTCATTGTTTGTCCCTTCAAAGATTCACAACCTTAAAAATTGATATAAAACATTTAAAAGTGTCTAAAAGAATAAAATGTGTTTTAATCTTTTTTTGCCTATGCATACTAGGCACAAAGAAAATGGCCAAAAATAGTGTGTTTCCTTGTGTGATTTTGGGCATACAAATTCTCTGATCATTTTATCATGACGTGAACGCAGAAACCCTAAAATACTGATTTATGCTAGGCATCGAGCATTCTATATTTAACCCATAAATACTGATTTTGTTAGGTATCAAACATTCTCTATTATTAAACTAAGTAATTCGCTATATAGGCCGTGCATTTTTTGCCCACTAGATGGCATAGCAAAGAGAATTTAAGACACTTGATACATGATAATTAGGAACTCTGAACAATGTAAATCAACTTGGTCAGTGCGAATCTTTCACCATAATTTTACTCTGATTGATGAATGAAGGAGGCAGATCCTTCCAGAAAATCCTTCCCAAAAAACCCAGGACACACTTTCTAAAACAGTTTCAAATCCAAAAGTTTAGTATCTTTACACGAATTACTGAATCAAGCAAGGTTCTTTTGTGCAAATGCAATGAGTGGATCTATCATTTAAAAATTTCATTGGAAATGGAATACAAAAGAATACAAAGAGTGGATCTAGCTTTCAGAATTTCATTCGAAAAGGAAAATATTCAGACAAATGTGGGAGAAATCACAAAGATACAGGTTCGTTTATTCGATTAATAGTCAAGCATGAATCTAAATCATAAATCTGTGGGCTGAGGTGTGAGGATTACAGACTTTATAAATAGAAACAAGGAGGGACTGTGTGTGTGTGTGTGTGAGTGAGAGAGAGAGAGAGAGAGAGAGAGAGAGAGAGGATTCACAGGAGCATAAAAAATATGTGGTGGTTGCTTTATCAAGAACTACCAAAGTTTCAAGCAGCATCCATTGACCATACTTGTCAATAGCTAATAAAAATTTTATGTGCTGGTGCTAGGAACTATATTTTAGGAGTTCGTAGGTTATAGTAATCATTCATCTCTCCAGAAAACCTCCTGGAAAAAAATCAGCTTGAACCATGGAAGCAATTTTGATTTGGAAGTTTTTTTTCTTTTTCTTTTTTTTTTTCTTTTTTTGGTGGGGGGGGGGGGGGTGTGTGGAATATAGCCAACACATTAGTTACCTTCTAATAATTAACAAATAGTCAGATCCTCGCATTCTGGCACGACCACGTGACTGTATAAAACTGCATACATTTGTTGATTGATCAAACCTTACTACTAAGTTGCAACTCTGTACGTCTAAACCCTCTTCAAGAATCTGGGTTGCAACAATGATTTTGGCCTACAAAACGTGTATTATATTATTAGGACATCGAAGAAAATGAAAGCCTACAAAGGTCTAAGATAATAGAAGAAGAAAACTCACCTTTCCTTCTTGAAATGCATCAACAATTCTAATTTGTTCCTTCCTAGTCTGGGACTGCAAACCAGATTGATTGCCAGCCATATATTTTGTGCCCAACCATGAGAGTTCTTTAATTTCCAACAAAAGGGATTGCAGGACCATTGCTGTAACGACTCTTTCGACAAACACAATACATCTCAAATTATGTACCATCCTGAAGATAACCAAAAATCAACAACCATCAGAACACTTGCTGATGTTAAGAAAACAAAGAATGTTCAATGTAACCTTTTCTTTATGTGCGCGCGCACTCGTGCGTGTGTGTTTTGGGGGTGGGGGATACTGATACACATAACAAATCCAAATTTAATAATTATTTTAATGTAACCAAGAAAAGATACAGTGCAAGAAATAAGTATAAGGCTAGCCAATTTTCCAGAAAATATACAGGATAGATAGAGCAGATTTTCTCTCTTACTTCATCCCTATCTAAACTATCTTGAGTGAGTTGAGAACTCAAACCGTAAAATAATTATGTATCACGCCTCATAATAAATAGACTTCCCCACAGCAAGTTTATCAAACAACTCATAGGGAGCAAGGGGATTGTTCAAACAACTCATTTCCAGATACATTTCCATTTGTTGCACGGTGATGTACCATGAGAGGTCAGACATCAGGATAGAAGACATCAACCAACAGGTAGAAGAATTCAGTATTATCTATCAAAGCAAACTTTCTAGTCAAATTAAACAGGGTAACAACTACCGCGAATAACCCAAGATGACCCAATGGAGCAGCGGACAAAGGTCTCTTCAACCTTTGAACTACACACAAGAACAGCGGTATATTTACATGATGTTACTCAGAGTCTAAATGAAGCAGATATAACGAGTATGGATATTGTCTACATAATAAGCTCAATATCCACATTCAATAAACATGAATTGCAAATCAAACTGAATACCATATTCTGTGAAGTCATATTAAATGTAACTAAAAGTAGGCGACAAGTGAGTTTTAACTTGTAATTTTAGTACACTATTAGTATAAAGGGAAGAAAAACTTTAGTAATATGAAACTAAATAGACTATAACCTGCATATAATTGATATTTCAGCACTATCCATATCAGATATCTGTATTTCTCAAAATAAGTTGGGATTATTTGGATTTACCAACTTTGTTAACTGTTGCACGTGGGAAGAGTGGGTGTATCTTCTTCAAAAGAAGAATGAGAAACTCTAAATCTTGCTGAATATTAGTGATGCCTTTAGCCCTTCTATGACACTGCGCCTAACACAAGCTTTTGGACAAATTAGTTTCCTAACTGGTTGCAATATATTTTTTTGTTGAGAATATAGGATCTATCCTGGTGCAAGCGGGATTTGAAGCTCATACATTGCAAAAAGCTTTTACCACCGTGCTACAGTGACACCTGTAAATAAAAAGTGAGGGGTGAAGGACTTCCCAAGAGGTCACCCATCCAGTACTACTCATGCCCAAGAACGCTTAACTACGGAGTTCTAATGGGATCCACTGCATTAGGGCTGGTATGATCGCACCCACGAAGTTGCACAAGAAGTGTCTAGTTATAACCCCATATACTTTGCCTTTCCAAGAGACTCATATTTATATTAAAGGCCTATCCGCATGAACGAAATGTTCACACAAAGGGGAATGTTGAGTTGCTTAATAGTTACGGCCCAAAACCAATTTAGTCGGGAACAGATTTGGGAAGTTACATAGTAGAATTTAGTAAATTGCTAGGAATCATTCCGGATGAGAAAAAACAGCCAGCACCATTTAATCAACAATCATGAATCTGTAGGACATGTTTTTGCATTGCCAATGGAATTCAATGATCTCCAATGGTTGTTTAAAAAAATATAGGCGCGTTGGAACCCACCTTAAAAAAATAAACCCCTTATTATTTATTCTCTCCACATCTATCCCCAACCTAACCAACACCATGATCCCCTCTCTCTCAGTTCCCTTTCCATTTTCGCTCTCTTGCTCAACAGCACCAATGATGCACCTACTCCCAATTTCTTCAGCCACAATTGGTTGCCATAAAGGTCACATGATGGAAGCATCGATATGAGCTCCATTGAACCCCCTAGGAAAATTAGGACAGTCTCACACTCAACTTTGATGCAAATGTTGAGTTTGGCAACAAGAGTTAGCAAATTAGAGTTATGAATCCTTGAAGATAAATAACAGTAGTAATAGTTAGGAATTAAGTTTTGCTTGGTTGTTTGGATAGATTTGAATAAGCCAGAGTTAAGATTTGAGATAGAGTGAGAGTGGTAATTTACCAGCTCATGATTCCAAGGTTTTGATATAATTAGTAAGACTAGACTAAGGTGTTTTGTGTGGTTTTAAGAAGTGGTAATTTGGAGTTTCTAGGTAGTTTACCAAGTCATGATTACTTCCTAACTCTTTCAAATTTTAAGCCTTTTGACAAGAGTAAGGAAGAATTAGCTCAATTCTTGAGCTTACTCATGTTGCAAAACAAGGGCCCCATAAAAAGCTCATGTTTGTCCAGGTCACCTCTCCAATTCGAATTGTGATGAATGCAACTGACTTCTTCAGCTTGCTGTCTACTTCAAATTCTTTACTTTTTTGAGTAATAATAAGTGATTTATGAATTTGTCTAAATTTCAAATAGATATGAATTTTTTTCTCTACTAATTAATTTTAAGATTCTAATCAATGGGATCTGAAGTTCTTTCTCTTCACACTTTCCTCTCAATATGTCTTAAGGTTCATTATTTTATTGAATCATATTGCGGATAAGTCTCGAACTTAAAAAGGAGACTAGTGGCAACATGCTCGAACAAACCACCATCTCAGTTGCAGGTTGATGTAGAGTGATTAGGCTTTTACAAATGAGATAAGCTATTCTAGTTTGACAAGAGTTCTTTTCGGGAAACTGGGGTAATGGTCTCAAGTTCCAGAGCCTCATTGTATAATAACCTTCAGTTAGTGAATTTTTATTTTGTCTCCCCCAATGTGTGTAGCGTGCTCCATGTATTTATCTTTTGCTGTATCCATTCCTCTTAGCTAGTTTTTATGAGATTTTGTTTAAGGATTCTTAGTTGTACAAGTAGCATACGAATATGAGTAGTAGTAGTAGTTTATATATATATAATACAATTGAGAGTAGAGATCTAACTTTTTCCCAATTCTTTTATCATGGTATCAGAGCTCTGATCAGAACCTTATTTTTCTTTTATTCCAAAATTTGTATCTCTTTCTTTCTTTTAATTTTTTTCCCTCAACAACAGAACCAATCAACAAAATCCATCAAAGAGAACCAAAACCTATCAACCTTTGGCGACTGCCACATCTCGTTCAACCTTCATGTCTGGTCTCCAATAACCTCCCCATCGCTGATAACAGATTCCATCAACAGAACCAAATCGATCGTTCGATCTCGACAACAACAACGACCCGCCTTCAAAACCTCCTCGCCTTCGACTTCGACCCATCCCAACCCGCTTCTCAACTCGCCTTTTGATTGTGCTTCGACCTGATTGCCTTCTATACCCACCTGCAACCCGAACAACATCGACCCAAATACCTGTCTTCGTCTTCGACTTCGTCCCGAACCCATCCCGACTCGCCAAACCCTAGGGAACTTTCTCTAACTTATAGATCTGATGACCTCCATCTCTTCACATTCCTCTTCCTCCTCTCTCCTCGCCATCCTCTTATCCACCTCTCTTCTATTCTGTTAGTTAACAGAATTTTCTTAAAAAATCATGTTCTGCTTTCTGGCTTCTTAACAGAACAGACCCAGAAAAAAAAAATCCGCTTTTGCTTTGGGTGCATGGATTGAGTATTGGAGTTTGGTAGATGTATTGGATATTTTGAAAATTAGGTATATGTCATCGGATCCCAAGGGAGGATCGTTTGGTGTAGTTTCTTTGGTGATTAAATTTCGAGGGTGGATTTTTGGTTGTGGGTAGCACTTTATTTGTATCAGGAGATTTGGTTAGTCATGGAGGAGGATTTGAAGTCTGATTTGAAACTTATAGTTCAAGAGTTTGTATTAAAAAAATACTTATAGAAAATTAGCTAACGATGGTGAGAATTATCTGCAGTGGAGAAAGATTCAGGAAGTCAATGTGAAAGGACGTGGGAAGAGATAATACTTGATAAAGCATCCTACAGAGCCAATGACCGATGAGTGAGAGAGAGAGAAGACGCATAGATTTTCTCAGATCTTGAATATTTTGGAGCAAAAATACATGATTTGGTGATATACACATCCACTATGAAAGAGATGTGGGAGTGCCCAGAAGAGTTATCAATAGGGTGAATCATGTGGTACGGGGAGCTGCTTCAAGGCAAAAAGGGAAGTAAGCTCCTTTCACAGTATTACGCACACTTCAAGATGGTGTTCAAGGAGCTGAGGGCATTATTTCTGATATCTATGATATCTATAAACTTGAGGAAGATGCAACTTTAGTTGGAGCAGCTAGTGTTATGATGTTCTTGGAGGGGTTTGCCATCTTATTTTACATCGGCCGACCACAGGGGATTGGGAGTCAACTATGAACTCATTGACATATCGATTCATAATATCTTTTCAGATGCGCCTCGGAACCAAACGACACAAGGAGAGTCTCAAGAATGATCATTCTTATTCGTACGACAGCGTCAACTTGGTAATTTGGAGGCAGAGGTGGCCGTTGTGGACATGGTACTAGAGGTGGTGGTCGCAACAACGATCGCATAAGTGATAATTTGGCGAATGAGGTGCTTCTGAACAATTTGGTGAACCCGACGTAATATGTCATTGTTGCAAGGAGAAAGATCACACGAAGTTTACTTGTTGGATATTGACGGGCAAGCTTAGTGTACCCGAGCGACGTATGTGGCATCAGTTTAGGATGATTCATCTTTATCTAGGAGTGTGACTATATCTAATGAATTTGGGAGGTATCAGATGTTCTAACAATTTCCTGTTGCTTAGATGATGTCATCTTCTTCTACTGCCACTCTTGGTTGTTTTACATCTACAACTTCTAGTACCTTGGTTATTGATATTGAACCTCTATGATTGAGAATAAAGATATCTTATCCATTGTGAATTCATTATCCTCACTGCTTCAAGTAACATTAGGATAAATCTACATCTTATACAGAAGGTGTTGGCACTGGTAATGCTACACCATCATTATCACTCTCTTCTATTCTTTATATACCTAAATTTTCATTTAATTTGTTGTATGTTATCCGACTCACTAAATCTTTTAACTTTCAGCAACTTTCTTAATCATATGTATTTCAGGAACTTGGAACGCAGAGGATGATTGACACGGATCATGTTACCAGAGGTCTTTTAATATCTGGAGAGGTTCTGAAGCGGTAGCTTGCTCCAATTTCATTCCCTACTTAGATATTCATTGTCAGTTAGGTCATCCGTCTTTACAGAATTTAAAAACATCAGTTCCTTCACATCTCTTCATTAGATTGTGTGTCATGTCAGTTAGGTAAGCATCATCATAGGTCTTATCATTTGCAAGTCAATAAAAGAGTTGATGTTTTTTATCTAGCGCACCATGTCCTGATAGTTTAAAACTTGGTTTTAGGTATTTATCATTTTTGTGGACAATTATTCTTATGTAACTTGGTTATATCTAATGAAAAAAATTGTTCAGAAAGTGTTTTGTGTGTTTCAAAATTTTAATGCTGAAATAAAAAAAATCAGTTTGGCGCATCTATTCATGTTCTAAGATCAGATGATGCAAAAGAATTCTTTAGTTCATAGTTTGTAAAATTTATGTGTAAAATTGATATTGTTCATCAATTATCATGTATTTACAATCCTCAACAAAATGAAATTGCAAAACATAAAACATAGACATCTATTAGAAATTGCACGCACACTTAATTCACGAAAAGGTTCCTAAATATTTTTGAAGTAATGCAGTCCTTACTGCTTGTTGTCTTATCAGTCGTATTTCATTTTCGGTACTTGAGGGTTAAATCTCGTACTTTTAAGTTTATCCACACAAGGAAACTCTTTGCTTTGCCTTTAAAGATTTTTGAGTGTGTTTTGCTCATGATAATCGGACTGATAGGACTAAGTTAGACCCCAAAGCTTCGAAATGTGTTTTCTTAGCGTACTCCAGGAATCAGAAAGGATACAAATGTTATTGTCATAGTCTGAGCAAATTTATGACTTTTGCTGATGTTACTTTGTTTTGTATAAATCAATTTGAGTCTTTTGTGTTAAGAGTCAGGTGATGATGAGTCAATGGTTTTTCTTTTGAATCCCTCATTATCGACTAATGCATCATCCTTTGGGAATAACGAGTTAAAACAAATGTTAACTGCCAATGATAAATATCTCTAGGAATATAAACAACACTTCACAACTCACTTCAGATTCTACGACCTTGCCATTGTCTCATGTTCTAGCTCTTGATACACAATCTGATAAGACTATTACTGTTTCTTTCGAGCAAATTCCTCTTCATGATATTCATTCGATCTTGATCAACCTAATGCCCTTTGAAAAAGCAGAGTTGTACTGCACATCCCTTGTATAATTTTATGTCTTATGCTCATATTTCATCACCCTTGATTCTCACTATATTCTCAAGTCCGTGTCAGAGGCCCTATCAAACTCAGGCTGGAGGTCTGCTATACATGAGGAATGCCTGCTCTAGAGCAAAATGAGATAGAGAATTTGGTACCTCTTCCACTCAGGAAGAATGCAGTGGTTGTTGTTGGGTCTCCGTAGTAAAACTTAATCCAGATGTTTCTTGCCCGCTTGAAAGCACGATTGGTTCCCAAAGAATATTCTCAGCTACCAGGAAACGTTCTCTCATGTGGCTAAATTAACCTCTCTTCATCTCATCATTGTGTTTGTTGCTACCCATTACTGATCGTTACATCAACTTGATATCAAGAATGCTTCCTTCATGGTATTCTTAATGAAGAGGTTTATATGGAGCAACAACCTAGTTTTGTTGCTCAAAGAAAGTTTAGACAAGTTTGTCGTCTCAAGAGTTCTTTATATTGGTTAAAGCAATCTCCTAGACATGCTTTGAGAGATTTCCTTCAGTTGTTCAGGAGTTTAGACTTTGTTGTTCTTAGAAAGATCATTCTGTTTTCTTTCAGCTTCATCAAAAAAAAAAAAATTGTTGCTTGTTTATGTGGACGATGTAGTGACTTCTTGGTGATGATGCTCGTTGGATTGGTGAGTTGAAATTGTATCAGCATAAGAAGTTTCAAACAAAAGATTTGGTACACTTGTGATATTTTTGAGCATTGAGACAGCAAGATCAAAGAAAGAGATATTTCTCTTAATGAGAGTTGTGTTGAACATACTTTCAGAAGCTAATATGTTAGGGTGCAAACAAGTGAATTCGCCAATGGATGCTAACTCCAAGATGTTGCAAGATAGGGGAGCTTTTAGATAATCCAGGGCGATACAGAAGACTGAAGGGTAAGTTGAAGTATCTTATAGTGACTCGACCTGATGTTGCATACCCTGTAAGCGTGGTGAGTCAGTTCTTATCTGCTCCAAGTCAGCGCGATATTGTGATAACCGATAATGATGCTCATTGGATTAGTGAGTTGAGATTGTATCTGCATAAAAAGTTTCTGAGAAAAGATTTGGGACAGTTGTGATATTTTTTGGCATTAAAGTAGCAAGATCGAAGAAATAGATATTTCTTAATGGAAGTATGTGTTGGATATACTTTCAAAAGCTGGTATGTTAAGGTGCAAACTAGTAGATTAGCCAATGGATGCCAACTCCAAGATGCTGCCAGATAAGGGGAGCTTTTACAAAATCCAAGGCGATAGAGGAGACTTGTGGGTAAGCTAAACTACCTTATAGTGACTCGATTTGATGTCGCATAATCTGTAAGCATGGTTAGTTCTTATTTGCTCCACGGACAAATCACTAGGATGTGATTCTAATACTTTGGTATTTGAAACATGCTCCTGGTAGAGGACTCTTGTATTCGGATTGTGGTCATAGTCCTATGTTGATTTTTTTGATGCAGACTGGTCAGGATCACCAATAGATAGACGGTCAACTACTGATTATTGTATATTTACTACAGAAAATCTTGTGTCGTGGAAGAGCAAAAAGCAAGTCATGGTTTCGGGATCTAGTGTTAAGCCTCAATATCGAGCCTTGACCAATACCACAAGTGAATTGCTCTGAATACGAGATCTCTTGAGTAAGTTACATCTTTTGCTTTCAACTCTTGTGAGATTATATTGTGATAATACATCAGCTATTCACATTGCAGAAAATTCAATTTTTCATGAGCGCACAATGCATAGGGATTGTCACCTCGTTTGTAAGAAAGTAGCAAAAGACAAGATCATTGAACATGTTTCTTCTATTAACCAGTTAGCAGAAATATTAACCAAACCTCTTGGAGGTTCCCCGATTCGGAGTATTTATGAGAAGTAAGATGTATATGCTCCAGTTTGAGGGGAGTGTTACAAAATATAAGTTGTACAAGTAGTAGCAATATTTTATATTTATATATATATATATACACACACACACACACACACACACACACACACACACACAATATAATTGAGAGGTGAGATCTCTTTACTTTTTCGCCAATTCTTTTATCAGATTTGAATCTGTTTTTGTTACATTTCTACCCCGACTCACGGCATAGTCCAAAAAATCCACGAGGAACATTAACTGCTCATAAAGGTCGACCACAGATCTAAAGGTATTTATCTTCAGAGTTTTATTTTAATATTTCACATTAGCAGTTTGTCACATGACTTTTCTTTGTTTTATGCAATGATCTAAGGATAAAATTGAGAAACGATCATATTCTCTTTTGGTGGCCATGTTGATGGATTAGGATCTTCTAACATTTTCTTTTCTTTAATGGAGGTTATTAATGTTAGGGTTTTAGGAATAGACGTTTTAACCCTAGATTGGGATTACCTCTCTTTATGTAGATGATGAATAAATACTACAATACAAGAATACTGTTACACACTCTAATACTTCCCCTCAAGTTGCGTTATAAATATCAATGGTGCCTAGCTTATTACAACGATTAGTAAAATGTCTCCAAAAAGAAGTTTTCCTAAAAAAAATAGTGCAACAAATAAATATTAAAATTATTAAACAAGTATCGAATTCCTAAAGTTGATGCCAATGTGTTGAATCATTGATGTTGATAACAAAACTGCAAACCGAAGCGAATTGAATATGAGTCGAACCAAACACATGAACAAAGAATGCACGAAGGTCTTACTCATCTCCATGAATAGAATTAAAATTTTAGAGATTCTCAAGCTCAATAAAAAGAGAGGTTTTAGTTTCTCAAACACATTAAAAGCGGAGGTTTTGAGAGATCCTAAAACTCAATACTCAGTAAGAGTAGATGAACACAGCAACAGTAGTATTGATGCTAGAATCAAGCGGCAACAGCAAAAATCAGAAGCAGCAACAGAAATAGACAGCAATAATTAGTCAACAGCAGCAGCATTTGATGGAGAAATATAGTAGAGGCGGCGACAGTTGTAGATGATTAGAGTTTTGGAGCATGAAGACGTCTAATATTTTGAAACTTGAAGGCGGCTAGGTTATTTTATGGAGATGTTGGTTAAGGTTTTGGAGAGGAACATTACCCACTGTTAATATTCATGATGAAAACTACTTGCACCCGCGGTTACTATTTCTTGTGCGCAAAACTTGTGGTCACTGTTCCATGATGAACAGGACAGCCGCAGTATTGTTCACCTGAACAGTAATTTTTTTTTCCCAAATCTGAACGATCAGTAGATCTGAAAAAGGAAAAAAAAGGTTTACTGCTCAGGTGAACAATACTGCGACACTACGTAGCGGAAGGAAGATAAAAAATTAGTGTAGTTGTGTGACTCAGTAGAAGGAAGATTAGATTAGATCATACTTCTAGAGGACTCAGTAGAAGGAAGATTAGATTAGATAATCGATTGCTGCAAAGGGCGCGATAGAGGTGGCTGGTCACTCAGAATGAGCAATATAGGATTGCAGATTGGCTAGCAGAGTTGTAGAGGTGATTGGTGTGTGGCAAGAGCAACAGAGACTCAAAAGAAATTACAGACATGTAGATGTTGCAGCAATAGAGATGTGAAATAGCTGTAGTAGTAGTTGTGGCAGTAGCTGTAGCAATAGTAGTTGCAGCACTAATTACAGCAATAGATTAATTGCAGCAGTAGAGTAGTTGCAGCACAGGTTGATGTGTTGATGAAGGGGAATGCTAACGTTTTCAGGGACATGGATAGCAACGTATGTAAATTATGAAGAAGTGGGACGACTAGGGTTTTGACAAGGTATTATGAATATTGTTTGGGTGCTGCAGGAGCAGGGTTACACGTTGTTGATGGGTACAGGTTGCTGGAGGGGTCCAGAGAAGTTTTGATAATGGTTGGTGAGGGAGCAAGTGATGCGAATGACCGAGAAGGAGGTTTAGGTGTTGCAGATGAGCAGAACAGAGAAGAGTTGGTGGAGAGGTGGCGGCGAGGGTCTAGGACCAAGGAGAATGTGGCAGCAGTTTCAAGAGAGGTGGATGGTAGCAGATCAGCTAGGGTTTTTTTTTTCCTTCTTAGATGGTGGTAGAAGTTTCAAGAGAGGTGGATGGTGGCAGCTAGGCTAGGGTTTTTTTATTTTTAGAAGGAGACAGTGCTCTGACACCATGTTAGGTTTTAAAAATAGACGGCTTAACTCTAGATTGGGGTTGCCTCTCTTTATAATTTGGAAGTTAGTATCAATAATCATCGTGCATTATGCCTCATTTAGAAAGCAATTTTGAAAAAGTAGATCCTTTTATGTTTATTTTGACAAAAAATCCTCAACTCAACTTAATGGACCCAGTGGAACAAGTACTTTCTGCAGTAAGGTGAAAAAGAGAATTAGGTAGATTTTAGTTTAACGTTTATCATGTAATTTATGATATAATGTAATTTAAATTCTCAATTATCGATAAAACATATTTTTTGCCCCCAAAACATCCGTAACACCTTCTCTTAGTGTCCTAACAAGACTTAAAATCCTGGCTGTCACTGATAATTGCCTCATGAAGCTTTCAGTAGAATTAGCATTATTCTGGTTTTAAAATGGATACTAGTATCAATCAACCTGGAATGTGGTTCTCATGGAAGCTACACAGAGGCATCTATTGTACACACTTGTAAGTGTTCTCGTCCTTCTCCCTAAATTTAAACACTAACTTGTACTAATTCTACCTCTCCGACCCATCAAGACTTAATTCCAAACTCTTGGCACTATTCATCTCTTTACTTCATTTCCAAATCAAATCCGAAGAGGTTATCGCATAAACATTCATTAATTCTTCAATCAATCACACCTGAATTGCGAAATCAAAATAAAAGAAACAAAATAATTGTAATTTAATCTATATGAAGATGATATTTCTATATAATACAACTTTATAGAATAAAAAATGGTATATAATATTAGATAGTGGGAGAAAGAACAATATATAGTTCTTTCTATCACATTAACTTTGGTACTTACTAAGGATGGCAAAAACATGACAATAAATGGGAAAAAAACTTGCAAAAAATAAAGTACATAAAGAGATTTCACACTGAGAGATTTTAGGATCACCTCACACAAAACAAATCCAAATAAAGTTTCCTCATCCACTAATTGGAAATGGAACACTAATTTAGCAGAGGTCCCCCAAGAAAGAAAGGTGAAAGCTTTACAATTTTTTTATACAGATCTAATTTAAATATGAAGAAAAGGAAAATAAAAAATATGAGACGAAGGTTGCAAAGAATCGAGAACCCTATGGCTCCAGTACTATGAGAAAATTAAGAATATAGAAATTAGAGAGTTGTTTAGTCCGCTCTCAATATTTCTTATTCATAGGCAAATACAATTCCAACTCCTTATTAGCATTATGACTCTGAATTGCAATACGACTTCTAATGAATGACACCAAATTACATAATACTCGCATTTTACAATGTTTCCTAATAACACGCATTAACTAAAATAATAATCCTTTTTGCAATAGTACTCTTAGAAAATTTTTATGTTTCGATAATATAGTTAAAGATCATCAATTGGATACGATGTGCGCACGTGTGATGAACAGTGACACAATTCCATTTTCTTTACCAATTCCTTGACTTTGTATTCAAATCCAGTTAATGCTATCATGCATGAATCTGCCAAAATGTTGTCTCAGTGTTCCAAAATGTGGTTTCATTATGTGCACGGTCTAGCACATAATTTATGTGCTAAATAAAAGGATAACACAGGATTACACAAAATTAATGTTTAATATACAATTATATAAATTAATAGCATATATATTTTAAATATTGAAAATGACTAAAAAAATATCATGAAAAAGGAAAAAACATTATAAGCAGTCTAGAAGTTTCTAGAAAAGAATAAAGCTATTAAATTGTGAATATGAACAATATAAGTTACTCACCAATGAAATATGTAAATAACCATAATGTATATGCAATATTAACTTGTCATATAAGTAGACAACCAAACACCAAGATTAAATTAAAAAAACCAAAGATAAATGGACTTATCTATTAGTATAATCACACTTGCAGTTCAATTTCCGCTACACAAGTTTGAAACTTACATACAAATAGGATAAAGAAAATATCAAGCAACTAATCAATAAAAGTATTAACTTTTTTTAAAAAATCACAAAAGTAAAAACTTCAACTAAAATTACTTGACAACTTAATGAAGAAAGCATTAAACATGTAATCATTAGCAAGCAAAACAACTATATAAACACATATTCAACATTGACCATCATCAAGAAGACTGAGAAAGTGAGAAGATTTAAATTATAGAAATTAGAGAGTTGATGAGTCACGTCACTACACTCTTATTTATAGGCAAATACAATAAAACTCCTAATAGAAATATGACTCCTAATTTAGCAATGTTTCCTAATTACACTCCCCCTCGAGCTCGAGCATATATACATGCCCAACTTGTCACAAATAAAATCAACTTAGTTCTTCCCAAGAGGCTTTGTGATTATATATGGCAGCTAATGAGTTGATGTCACATGTCGAGTCTGGATGACTTTCTAGCTCACCAAATAATAGTTTACCTCAAAATGTTGTGTTTTCTTGAAATATAAGATTTTCAGCAATGTGAATAACAATTTGATTGTCATAATACAATCTCATAGAAGATTCTAAACTAAAACCAAGCTCCAACATGAGATCTTTTACCCAAATCAATCCACATGGCGAATTGACCATTGCACAGTATTCTGACCCAACACTAGACAGGGATACCACACCATGTTTCTTACTCCTCCAAGACACAAGATGCCCTCCAACATATATACAATAGCTTGTGTGGTTGATCACCTATCAATAGCTGAGCCTGTCCACTCTACGTGAAAAAACCTGACACTCGAGTATGGCTAGAATACAACAATTCTTTTCCCAGAGCCTTTTTCAAGTATTTGAGTAATCATATTGCTGCATTTCAATGACTCATCTTCGGTACTAAACGCACTTACCATACTAACTGAAAATACGATGTTAGGTATAGTTACCACTTAACCATCATATAATTCAACTTTCCAGACCAATTTTAGTCATCTATAAGGATTATCCAAGTTCTCCCCCTCTAATCTCTGCTTAGCATTAGTTTTCGTTGGTGTATCCACAGCCCTGCACTCTAACGAGCCAGCCTCGGACAATATGTCAAGCACATATTTCTTTTGAAGCAGAAGATTCCTCTCAGATCTTGCACTCCAATACCCAAAAAGTATTGCAAAGATCCAAGATCTTTTGTCCACAAATGTTGTAGTAAGTTTTGTTTTGGATATGTTATCCTTATGCATCATATCCCGTGATCACAATGCCATCTACATATACCACAAGAAAGGCCAAACTCTTGAACTGAGTGATCCGTTGGGGTACGAGAAAGGCCAAACTCCTGAACTAATAGTCCAAATCAGGCTCTTGGTGACTTTTTCAACCTATATAGGAACTACTTCAATTTACACACTTTTCGTGACTCCACGTGAGCAACGGGGCCAGGAGGTTCCTCCACATGTACTCTTCGTCAAGAAATCCATAAAGGAACACATTCTTGATATCTAGCTGATACACAAGCTAATAATGAGTTGTAGCCAATGAGATAAATCAGAGTGGTGAAAACGTGTCACTGTAGTCAACACCTTAAACCTGATACTAACCTTTGGCTATTACCTCTGTCTTCGAGCGAGCCACAGAGCCATCTAGATTCAGATTTCAGTATACACCCATCAACAACCAATTGCTTACTTTCCAAGAGAGAGAAACAAGTTTGCCAGCATATGCACACACACACACATAGTTTTCGAGATCATAACCCACATATGAGGGTGCATAAACTGCATAGATCTGCACACACGAGAGACCTTTTTTAAGAGTGCATGACAAAATGCGCATGTGGGCGGAGGCCACAAATGTTTACCTTGTTTTAGAACACTAGTAGCTCTTGTTATCAATTATGCTTAGATTGGATGGTGACTAAAAAGCAAAGCCAAACCCAACTCATTAAACCCAAATCCAACATGTTAGCACTAGGAACTAAAATCAAATTATGTTTGTGAACATGAAATAGAACTCTGCTCCAAGAAGGATTTTGTGTTGCATCTCCAGTTGCGTGTAGGAAGAAGATAAAGACTCAAGCACATGCATATCTTTAGTCCAATGGCATGAGAGAGACTATATTGAATAGGAATTCTAATCTATTGTTTTTAATATAGAAATTTTATATTTTGAGGCCTTTACTTTTCCTTCCTTGAAATCTCTCCCCTCCTAATTGTCAAGTACTAGGGTTTCTCTTGGGGGCTTCTATTTGTGGGATTTGAATTCTCATGATACAGAGTAATTGCTCTGAATTGTATCAAGTTCTGTCGAACATCAAAAATCACAGTAGTCTCTGTTGTTGCAATTTTTTCATCTTTTTTATGCTACTATGAATTGCTTTGAGGCTCCAATTTATTTCCCTATCTGTAACAACTGTGTTGCAGATGAATTTAAGACAAACTCCTAAACTAGAACTATATCACCAAACTACAAATCCTGTTGTAACCAAGGCTTGAGGATTCGCACGGTTTGTTTCAATTTCTCTAGTATTATACTTGTTTTGGAGTAGGGCAGTCTGAAACTTTGGGAGGATATAGGTTACTTATGCTTCAAACGAAACAAGGTAGTTTCATGCCGATTCTGTCAAAATTCATCTTGTTCAAAACATGAGAAAAATAAGTTCTCAAACTCGAACCAGAAACCAAAACTGAAGTCAAAATGAAACAAGTGAAACTAATGAAACCTGTTGAAACATTCCTTCCAAGAAGGTCCAAACCGAAATCAAGTTCTCAAACCATTTTTTTGACCTATTCCATGTTGCATTCTCTTTAACCACTTGAATCAATGGCATGTGATGTAACCATGCGAAGCCATGAACATATGGCCCTAATTTAAAATTGTACACTCTCAATCTTAACTCAAGCAACAAACCCTAAACCTTGGATGTAAATTACAAACATGATTCTCGTGTTGGAAATGGTGTTGTAGAACAGTAGAAGGTTGTCCTACATAACCCTCAACTTAAGCTTTTGGGGAAAGCAATCCTTGGCATTATCATCATTAAATCTCCACCTGTATCCTATTCTAGACCTCTTACCAACCAATCAGCCTTCTATCGTATAATTGACTAACCAACTAAATTTAAATCCTTCCAAACAAACCTCGTACATTAGATAGAAGAAGAAGATGATCCATGCATGCATGCATAGTCCACTCAATATACCTTAGATGAGGGCATAGGTGGCGCTTGAAGCCTTCTTCTCCCTAGAAATACCAATTTAGTATTAATTAAGTGTTCAACACTGCAGTC
Source organism: Agave tequilana (assembly GCA_038442645.1). Taxonomy (NCBI): domain Eukaryota; kingdom Viridiplantae; phylum Streptophyta; class Magnoliopsida; order Asparagales; family Asparagaceae; genus Agave; species Agave tequilana. The sequence goes on along the minus strand of JAVJIF010016962.1, from coordinate 37,879 downwards.
TCAAATACTACATCCATCTGAGATCAATCTTCCCTGATTCTTTTGCTAACCTTGTGCCACTTTGTAACTTCATACTAAGATTCATATAGGAGTACACTTCCTTTCTGAAAAAAATTCTGTTCAGGCCAGCAAAATTGACATCTGAGGGATGAGAAAAATCATTCTAACAAGCAACTTAATAAATATAGGAAAAGATCACAAGTTCACCAGAACTAAACTGAGGATCTGATAATACTTGAATACTAGTTGATAATAGGATCAACAAATATAGAGCAACGTACCTGTAATCCAAAAGTGATTTAATTAGGCAGTGAACTTTTGAAGACAAAAAACCATCAATTTTATCTGCTTTAAGATCTTCACCAATGCATCGTTCTGCGCAAATAATGCAAAAAGATTATATATATTACACTGCTTAAGAAACAAAATATACAAAAAAACATTTACTTTATTATAAACAACAACTCATATACAGCTCTAGTTCATAGATAGCACAATCTCTATAGTCAAGCGTACACAAATCATACACAGTTTATACATCTTTGTGTGTTTGTGCGTGTGTGTCTAATTTATATATAGCACAATGTAGTGTCAAGCACACAAAAAACATACACAACTTACATATTTTGTGTGCGCTTGTTTCTTTGTTTAATTTATTGATAGCATAACACAGTATAAAGCATACACAAATCATACAGTTGACGAACCACTGGTGTGCGCCAAGCGCACATGTGCCACGCTGCAGGTTAGTGTGCTCTTCTAAATGACCTAAATGTAGCAGCCATCTAAGAAGCTAAACTTATCTCTCTACAGCTTGTCCAGGTTACACAGAGATGTGATGATTATGCATTTATATGAGTCAGATACGGGTTCTACAATCTGAACTGACATTCTGAAGCACATCAGTGTCAGGTTAACTTAAGTTGGTGTGTATACAAGTCCCAACCTGACCAATTGCCGCCCTAGTTTATCTTCCTTGTTTAGAAACTAAACTTATGGGGAAAGAGAGAAATAATCAACTAGCAGCATTCACATGACATCACTCCCAATCTCTACAGCATATAGATGTTTCCAAGGATACAGGATTATAAAGGCCTAGGGAATAGAATAAAGTACTTGAGATCACTTGCAAAACAAAAACAAGGAAGCAGTTTTCCAGTGAAAAACAACCCGAGGAAGGAATGCACCTAATTGCCTGAAAATGAGAATTGAAAACTAAATATTACTCATGAGGTCTAAGGACTCTGGCAGACAACCGGATACATAACAAGATAAACTATGAAAACCAGTATTAGAATGGGAAAGGGGGGGAGGACAATAAGTACACGACATAGAATGGTAAAGCACAAAAAGTAAAGTTTTCAGCCGGAACACATACCAGAAGGTAGGTACTCCGAGAAGACCTTAAAAACTTCAAGACTAATTTTCTCACAGTTCTATCCCCAGTACCGTCATTCTTTTCACCCCAAAAGAATATATCGGTTTCTTTGCAAGATAGAGTTTGAGCCGCCTGGTACACAAGCAGCCATTAGTATGAGGAACAAATTTTGCATTTATTTACCTGCAAAACCTCACATACAAAAACAGTTGTTTCATACCTTAACTGTTGACCACAAACCTAGCTCTGTTAAGCAAAATAAAAGGGTGCCGTGTAACTTCTTAATCTTTTTCCTTGCACTTTCCTCTGCTGAACTATCAAGCATGAGGTCTTGCAAAGCATGCAGATGCTATAAAAAAGAAGTATAAACTTGTTACTTCATTATCCATGCTAGAAAGTTCGATAAGAATAAAAATACAAGTTGTTTGATTTCCTTGTTGATGATTGACAAAAAAAAAAAATTAAAAAAAAACCTATGATGCTATAACTTTTGTATATGAAGATACACCTAATATATTAGGCTTATTGTCTGATTAGGCTTGGATAAGAGGAGGGCGATGTTAGGTGGAAAACAAACACCTTACGTACAAAGAGTGACTTCTTAAGTTAGGGCAAAATCAGGCTCCAATACATAAACTTATATCTCAATCACAGCATCCTATAATGCTATTCTTAGAAGCTAATACTTGACAAATATATCAAGATCAGGAAACGTCAAGTATTTAATACACAGAATTTATTTAACTGACACACCCAAGTGAAAGAATAATCCAGCAAGAGATGCACTCTGGTACTATAATAGTTCACAAAAATTCAGAAATTAATTGTATCTAGCATTTTTTTAGGGAGGAACCATGGAAAAGCCCTATAATTTAGAATGCTCAGGTAATAGAAGTGGTAGGACAGGTTGAAATTCTCCCTCAAGACATCACAAATTCTTCCATCAAGACATCACAAATTCTTCCAAAGCGTAACACCATGGACTGAAAATATGCAGAATAAGTGTAACAGGAAGCTAAGTGCTACATGGAAGGGAACATAGGTAAGGATGTGGCGAGGGTCACCTCTTGAATCCATTTGAGCCACTTTAGAATCTACAGGGCCATCTGTAAATCTACATTGTCACCTGAAGTGTTAGAATGGCAAAGTAGACATACCTAAATGGTTGGAGTATAAAATGACATTACACTCTTTCTGGTTTAGGGGCACTGTTGAAATTTTATTTTTGTTCAGTAACATACAACAAAGAGAGGGACAGGTTCGTTTGTGCAACTGCTAACTTAATTAACCCTGAACCTAACATGGTATTAGAGTATCCGAATTTATCTGTTATCTCGACTCCTAATCGAGTTCAATTGTCAATTGACCACTGATGAACCCCACAACAACTCGTCTCCTTCGACTTTGCATCTCCTCTTCTCCTTTGATTTTATCACCAGTCCCTCCCCTCCTCCTACCTTTTCTTTGCATCTCAACCACAACACCCATCTCTGAATCAGATCAAATTCAACTTCAACAAGACTTCAAGTGTCCAGTTCCAGCCTGATTTGTTCTGTAACTTTGACCCAATTCAGAGCCGCTTCAAGTTTCAATATGCTTTAACTTTACAAATTATCTGCAATCTTCTCAATCTGATAAAACTTCACAATGTGTCTTCTATCTTCTCGATCTGATCTGAATTTGCAAATCCATCTCTAATCCTCTCCAACCTTGGACCAATTTGGACCCCAAAAACTACATCCTTTTCATCATAATTGTACTCCTCAATTGACACAAGCATCTTCTTCTTCATCATTCCTTCTATACATTTCCCCATCACGCAGAATAATTCTAACCAGAAGCATTCAGTTTGAAAAAAAAAAACAGTGGTGTTGGTTTCTTAAGCATTGAAGATCAATCTTGTAATTGTGTGATCCCAAGAGAGAATCAATCTGGCTGTGGTCAGTGTGCTTGGACCACAAGGGAGGATCTTAAAGATTTTGCAAGTTATCCTTGTTGGTTGGGTTTTGAAAATTGATTTGTTGGGTGTGTCAAGGTGATAATCTAGGAGACAAATCCGGTTCCAGCTCCAAAACTTAGTTCTAATAAAATTATAGATAAAAGTTTGAACTGAGAGAATGTTTTACCTTAACTAATGGCTGGGGACAAGTAGCTTCCATCTCTCAGTCTTGATTACCAATCCTAGTTACCTTGACTGATGGCTTAACTTCAAACGTGGAAGGTGTTTGTGTTGTTAATCCTACTTCATTCCTCTTTTTATCATTTTTTTATATATACCTTTCCCATTTAACTTTCTGTGAGCAAACTTACTTCTTCCTTAAAATTGCACCATCGCAATTATATCAGAATCTGTGTTTTTCAATATTTGGAATAAGGAGGAAGATTAAGCACATGACATGAATCTAGGGGCCCGTGTCACCTAGACGAGAAATCCATTCTTGATGGCATGTTCTAAACCTTCATCTTCATTTGATATGCAATGTCATCTAGGTCATCCATCTTTACAAGTCTGAATATTCTAGTCTCATCTCTAGGTCATTTGTCATTTCTAGAGTCCCTACGTAGCGCACACATATATTGTGAAACCATGTCGTGTCAAAAAAGCGTGTCTTGTGTATTTTTAGAATTTGTTGTGTGTTAGTGTGTTGTATCCATATTAGTATGGCCACGTCTGTGCAATAGTGGTGGGTCCTATTGATTAGATCAGAAAACATCGTACGTCTTACCCATCTTGTGTCAATGAAAGAATTGATTGTCATATTGAACTTGCTCATTCTGATGTATGGAATTCCTGTCTGGGTGAGTAAAAACACAGTCAACTATTTTATTACCTTTATTGATTATTCTTCAAGACTCAGTTGCACTTAATGAAAACTCAATCAAAGCTGTTTTATAGTTTTCAAAACTTTTGTGCTAGAGTTAAGACTCACATAGAGTGTATATCCATGCTTTGAGAATAAATAATACAAAAGAGTACTTCAGCTCACCATTTCAAAGTTTGACACATGATGAATTCTAAACTAATATTCCTATCCCTATAAACTTAAACATGAGGCATTTCTAAATGTAAAATAGGCATTTAATGGTCCTTGTTGATTCACATAAAGGTTTCCAAAGATGCATGTCCTGACACCTTCTTCATCTTCAGCTATAGATCCTGACAAGCCTACTTCACTTCCAATTATTGTACCTTCAAATATTGATGCTCCATTGCACTAAAAAAGAACTTACAATTGTACTACACATCCATTATCACCTATTGTTTCTTATGCATATGCACATCTATCCCAGTCCTAGTTAGCTTTTGTTTCATCGATCAGTTCTCATCCTATTCCAATGTCCCTGTTAGAAGCACTATCTCACCAAGTTCGAGGAAAGCCACAAAAGAAGAGATTATGGCTAATGGCTCTTGCAAAAAAAATGATATTTGAGGCATAGCTTCTTATAGATATATACGATGAAGTTGGTATTAATTAAACATTCATTTAATGGATAGTGTTATGGAATTGTTTGATTCATTTGAATTCAAAATCATCATTATGTTCAAAAAAAATTAAAAAAAATGGTGGTTGTGCATCACTATGTGAGGTGTGCACCTCTGCTTGAGACTCATGAACATTATGATTTTTGTTCCTCGCCTTGTGGCTTGACTACATTGATCTCTGTAGAGAGATAGAAACCCTAAAATTGAATTAATTAATTTAAATAAAAGAAGATATAAGGTATATATAGAAGACAAGGTGTATGGGTAACATCCCAATAACCCAATAATAATAACTAATCTTAACACTCTCCTTCAAGCTCTCCTTCAAAGCTGAAGCATAGAGATCTAATATGCCCAGCTTGTTACATAGATTAGAATACACTTAAGGTGAGGCAGCTTTGGTAAGGAGATCAACAAACTGCTTTTGAAGACGGTGTGAACTGAAACGTAACCACCTTTTTTGTCCAAGCGTCTCTCAAAAAATGACAGTCAATCTCAATGTATTTGCTTTTTTCATCAAATACAGGATTCTGAGTAATGTAGATAGCAAACTGATTATCACAATGTATAAACATGGGCCTAGGCTGTCTAAAATCAAGCTTCATCAGTAGATTTTTTTTTTAACCACACCATCTCGCATGTCGTATGAGCCATAACTCTATACTCAGCTTCTGCACTCGACTGAGACACAACATCCTACTTTTTGCTCCTCCAAGTCACCAAATATCCTCCAACAAAGGTGCAATACCCAGTAGTAGACTTTGTGTCTCCTCGGTTACCAGTATATCCTGAATACGAATATTCATAAATGCGTACATACCCATGTTTCCTATACACCAACCCTTTTCCTGGACAACTCTTGATGTAAGCCTATGCTGATGCATAAATCTACTCAACACTCCTACAGTAAAGGTTATGTCTTCCTTAATAACAGTGAAATATATCAACTTTTCAATTAATCTTCTATATCTTCGTGGATCATCAAGTGCATGACTACTCAAAAATCAAGAGGTGTCACCCCCTCCTGCCTTCTCCAGAGGTTTCAAACAGGGTCATAACTACTCAAAAATCAAATTTTTTAATCTGATCTGGCTATTTGGATGCTCTACACGACTTCTCTGGTGAGATCTGAGTTGTTTACAGCTTAAAAATCAGATTTTTACATTAGATCTGATTGTTTTAGGCTAAGAAATTATTTTTTTGATGCAATTCCGGTTTTCTATGCCTCTATCTGATAACTAAGTTGCTTGTTTCTCTTACGTGTTATTTCCTGCAATTACTGTCTGATTTCTGGTGATCTATCTGCTGGCTACTATGTCTGAGACTATAAGTTCCTCCTCCACTATGATCTCTCCGATGGTTGAGACTTCTATTCCCAAGACAATGTTGGGGACTACGATAAAGTTGAATGGATTCAACTATTTGTTATGGGTGCAGGCGTTCCGTATTTCATTAGCGCTCAAAAAAAATTAGCTTACCTCCTTCAAGATCCACCTGCTACTTCAGATCCTACTTATGTGACTTGACTTATTGGAGATTATTCTGTGATGACATGACTTCTCAATAGTCTAGAGAAGAGATTAGTGCTAGTGTCATGTTCTTGACTACCGCTAAGAAGATGTAGGATACACTAAAAGTGATGTATGGCAATAAGAAGAACCCCTCGAGAGTGTTTGAGATCTATGAGCGCCGGTTTGAGCTCAAACAGGGAGACAGATCTGTGCATGAGTTCTATGGCGAAGTCAAAAGTCTTATTGATGAGTTAAAGATGCATCAACTTGTTGTTACTGATGCGGCAACACTGAGGGGATATCGTCAAAATCTCGCGGTATCGAAATTTCTATCTGCTTGAGTCCTACACTACGATCCCAGGTATGGGGTCAGATACTGGGAGATAAAATTCCCACGTTGACTGCCACCTCGAGAGTTATGTGAGTCTCTACTGGATCCGAGGTTTCATCTGCACCATCCATTGAGCAGTCTGCCATGATTTTCGGTCGTGGCAGAGGTCGTAGCCGTGGCCGCAATTTTGGAGGACGAGGACGTGGATTTGTTGGAGGTGGACGTGAATCTTATGGAGACGACAGAGTGCCTCTGAGGAAAGCCCCCGACAATGTAGGCATGTGACGTAGCAATCTCATCTGCGAAAAATGCTGGGAGAAATTTGGACGTCCTGAGTGGGCACAGCTATTTGATTCTGGTTCTCCTACCCCGTGTGGTACTTCTCGGAGTTCTTCATCTGCTATTTCTGGCTCTTTCACGGTTGAACTGTCTCAGGAGTATGATGACTCCGACAGCTAGAATTCTCTAAGAACGATCTTTCAGTGACTATGTATCTGCTTTAGGTATGCACGCCTATACTGCCTCTCCTCAAAAACCCTGAATATTAGACTTAGAAGCCTCATCCCATATGATAGGTACTAAACAAGAGTTTGTTTCATTAAATTTGTCACGTTTCCACCCTCTATTAAAATTACTGATGGTATTCGTTCTCCTGTATTAGGGAATGGGGTAGTTCAAGCTACTCCATCTTGACCTTACTGATGTCCTACATGTTCCATGATTTCTTTTAGTCTCTTGTCTATCAGCCAGTTTACTAAACATAATAACTGCAAAATAATATTTTTTCCCTTGTCATTGTGTGTTTCAGGACCTGTCGACTGGGAAGAGAATTGGTTTGGGGCATGAGCGAGGAAGCATATACTATTTGGAAGGTTGAATGACCCCTACTGGCTTGGTTGCAGGTCACCTTATCCAGTTTTACTTTGGTAGTGGTGCTTGGGTCATCCTTCGGTACAAAAGCTTTGGGTCTGTTATTCCTGTTGAGTACTCTATTTCTTTAGGTTGTCTTGTTAGGTATGCATTATCGTGCTATCTTTCAGAGTCTAGACAATAATCGTAGTAGTTCTGCATTCGAGTTGGTCTATTCTAATGTCTGGGGTTCTGGTCGTGTACCCTCCCTATTAAGGGTTTTAGATATTTTTTGCACTTTGTTGATGACTTCTTGACGTGGTTGTATATCCTAAAAGAAAGGTCAAAAGTTTTAGTGTTATTGAACTTTTCTTTAATAAATAAAATATCAGTTTTCTACTTTAATTCGTGTGCTTCGTACTGACAATGTCTTGAAGTATGTTAAAACAGATGTATCTACTTTTTGTTCCCAAAATGGGATTATTCATCAGACCTCTTACTTTCATACATCTAAACAAAACGGAGTTGTTGAACACAAACATAGACACATTCTGGATGTCGCTAGAACCATAATGATCCATATGAGTGTCCCAAAATATTTATGGTGTGATGCTGTGTTAAGTGCTTATCATTTGATTAATAGAATGCCCTCTTCTATTCTCGATAAAAAAATCTCCGTTTTCTTGTCTATTTCCTAACAAAACATATTTCTCCATGACTCTCCGTGCTTTCGGTTGCACTTATTTGTTCATGACTTATCTTCTAGGCAAGACAAGTATCTCCTAAATCTATAAAATGTGTCTTTGTTGGGTATTCTAGAACACAAAAATGATATCAGTGTTATAATCCCTCCACCAGAAAATATTTGGTGTCTGCTGATGTTATGTTCATTGAGTTTGTTCTATATTTCTCTCAACAGGTTCCTATCACTATACCTGAGATTGTTCTCCTTCACTGACTATGTCGTTGCCTACACCAGCTTCTCCTGTTTCTTCGCCAGTAGTGCTAGTTGAAACTCAGGATCCCCCTGTAACCAAGCCAGTTCGAGATTTCAAATACGTCTACACTCATCGCCCAAAGATTCATGCCTCCAAACCAGTCCCGGCTATCCCCTCTCCAGTAAACGGTCCTCCACCATTAGCATCTCTCATTGATCTTGATATTCTCATTGCCCTTCAAAAAGGTAAACAGTATTACACTGATCAGCTTATTTCGAATTTCGTTTCTTATGATCACATTAACCCCACTTTCGTCAGTTTGCCCTATCGTTATCTTCTGAGTCTATACTCAAGTCTTATACAGAGGCTTTATTAATACCTGTCTAGAAACAGGCTATGGATGAGGAGATGAAAACTCTTGCTTCTAGAGAAACTTGGGAGTTGATTTCGGCACCAACAGATACTGTTTTTGGCTATCGTTGGGTCTTTACTTTAAAGTATCGCACAGATGGATCTGTGGATAGATATAAGGCCAGACTCATGGCCAAAAGTTACACTCAGACATATGGCATCGACTATTTTGAGACATTCTCACCAGTTGTCAGGATGAATTCTATCAGGATTCTGTTTTCCATTGTTGTTAACTTGTCAGGTCATTGTTCCAACTGGATGTTAAGAATGCTTTCTTATATGGGGATCTTCAGGATGAAGTTTATATGGAGCAACCCCAGGCTATGTTGCTCAGGGGGGACAAAAGTCTGTCGTCTCAAGAAGTCATATATGAACTCAAGCAGAGTCCAAGGGCGTGGTTTGAGAATCAGCCTTACCATTTCTTTTATTAGATTCACTGGTGTCATTCAAATCACTCTATCTTCGTTCGGTACACAGTCTGGCATCATAGTTCTGCCCATTTATATTGATATTTTGCTGACTGGTAGTGATTCAACTTGGCTATTGAAGAGCAAGCAGTATATTAAGCGTTATTTTGTGACCAAGAACATGGGACGTCCAAAATACTTTCTGGAAATTGAAGTTGCACATCAAAAATATAGTATACTTCTTTCCCAGCGAAAGTATGCTCTAAATCTATTTGAGAAAGCAGGTCTTTTGGGATGCAAGACTGCTACCACTCCAATGGAAGCCAATGTGAATTTATGGTTTGATGACAGTCTGGTACTTGATGATCCAAGAATATATAGAAGATTGATTGGAGATGTTTGGAGGGTTTAGAGGAAGAGGGCGGCACTAAAAGGGGCGGAGGTACTGATTTTCACTACTTGGAGGGGGCGGCACCCTTTTGAAGTCTTGGAGGAGATGGCGGAGGTGTTAGGGAGGTGGGGCAGCAATGTATGGAGAGGTGGGAGGGCGATTTTTGAGAAGATTAATTTTAAGAAGGTGATGGATTTTAAGGTTTATCTTACTCTGATACCATGCAGAGAAATAGAAACTCTAAAATTAAATTGATTAATTTACATAAGAGAATGTACAAGGTATAAATAGAAGACAACGTGGGTATTTGGGTAACAACCCAATAACCCAATACTAATAACTAATCTTAACAATCTCTACATACATAATATATGATTCAAAGGGTATATGGTGAGTAGAATATAACCCAAGGTCATGCATAAGATATGTTAAGCTTGAATTGTCATTAATCCCCATGCGAACCCAGCTTCTTAAAATTCAAGTTCTACAAAGCAAGATTGCAAAGCTTGTTGACTTGGCACTTTATATTGTCTACAAGTCCTCCAACGCCTTGAAGTTGACATTAATATTCTGATAATAGCATATATCTTGTCTCCAATTATCTTGTTCTTGAACAATCTCTAATATGTTACCTTGATTATCTAAGAATCCTATAATTAAGATATTTTCCTAGACTAGAGTTGTCTGTTTAGATTATTCAGGCCATGAGTTTCTCTATAAGAAACAACTAATCATTTCAAACATCAATGCCTTATCCTCTTTTATTTTCTCTAAGCAATCCATTGCGGCTAGTGGTGCAATTATCAATTCTTTAGCTAGTGGTGCAATTGTCAATTCTTTAGCAAACTTTCCTTCCTATGTGCACTCCTGTGCTGTTAAACTCAGTCCTCAAATATGCTCTTCAACTCTTCCACAGTTCTCTACATCTCATAATCACTCCGATCAGATCGTTTATTAAATTCTCTTAGCAACACAAACATCATGTCTTTGGAAGCTTACCCGATTCGAGTGCCAACACAGCTGCTGTGGTAGTCAATATTGCTACCTTGTTGGAGCCTAGCTCAGACCCAGCAATCTCACCACCACAGGTCTAGAATTACAGCATGGTTAGCTCAGACCCAGCAATCTTACCACTGCAAGTCTAAAAATTACAGCATGGTTTCTCTGTTCTTTTTACCTTCTTTCTTGTTTTTTTGTGCGCCAATTCATTACTTGTTGGTCCAGGTTAGTCTCATATCAACGTTATGTCAGCCCTTGCTGGTTTTATTATTACGATATTTGCTTTCAAGTTCAATCGAAAGACTTCTCTTCAAGAATTCAAAATTCGACTCCCAACCCGGAGTTCAATGGTTGGTTTTTCCTACATTTCACTCATTTAATCTCCAAATCTCTCATCACCTCCTTCCTTAAATCCCCATGCATTATCTCTTAGTCCTTATCTCTCATTTCTCACCCAACATTTCTCATCCATAACATAGACCTCAACTTTATTTACCACTTGGCCCTCGACTATTGTACTGGGGAGATTGGTAATCAGAGTGGCATGCTGCCCAAACCATCAGCACAATTCCCCGAGGATCTAGGCCTTAGCTTTTCTTTCCTTGCGCCTCGATAAGTTTGGCAGTGAACAAAAGAAAAGAACTTTGAGATAAGTGAAGGTAAAAGATGAGCAAGATGATTTGAACTGATTGTCAAGTTAATTCAGTGAATATTAAATAAAGTGTCACTTTCAAAAAAAAATATGTAACCTTCCAGCGATATATTTATCACTCGAACATAGCAAAGGATCAATTTTTAACCCATTCAAGACAGACGAGTCTTTCAGAAAGACAAGCCAAAAAGTAAAGAATATTTGGTAAAGAACTCTAATCCAGTTATGAGGGAAATTGTTAACCAAATATGCATGAAAAGCAATTAAAAGGAAGAAAGAAAACTAGCCTTCACTTTCAAGCTCTTCAAATGATCAACTAGACAACTAAATTTATTTGGCATATCCATGTGCTTATACAGCTTTATCTTTGGGGTGGCGAATGGGATGTACTGAGCCAAGACTGATTCACTAGCGACAGTATATACCTTCATAAAAACAGAAGAAGAAAAAGGCAGATGTTAGAAGTAAGAATACAACTGCAAAGGAGAAGGCTTTCAAAAAAACATGCGAGAAAAAAAAATCATGACTAGATCATAGTTATAAACTACAGTCAGAAACCCTTATTTCCCAGAAATATGGATCATATGGATCCTTCACATGTTAAATGAGTACTATCAAAGCATTAAGACAACTTGGTCTGGCTATCACCTTAATTGTAACATGGAGTGAAGAATATGGTAATGGACTTAACTGCCGCTAAGAGATCTAACATAAAAACCGTTCAGTGCACAAGATTATTAGGGTTGTAAATGGTATCCACAAACTGATAACCTCATCTGATTTATAGGCATAAAATCAGGTTCAGGTCTGAAATTCGGAACAAAATCAGATCCCAATCACATTTAGATCCAGAATGATCTGAATCAGATTCAATTCAGATTTAATTGGATAGAATCTAAAAACCAGAAACCCAACCCAAATAATTTGGGTGAAAATACAACTCTCCTTTTTTTTAAATCACAATGTGCTCAGATATAGTAGTATTTTGAATAGTTGTGAGTTCTTTTTTGTACTTTTAAGGTTTGAAATCTCAGTGTCAACATCGTGCTACTATCCGCCAATGGTTAATACGGATATGTCAATACCAGTCATTTCATCTCGAACATTTCTGATTTTACTTGAAGTTTAAAAAACATTAAAAATTTGCTAGGATTATTAGCAACCATTTGACATGTTGTTTGGAATAATCCATTGAGTTTTTATCACGTTTTGACGAAAATTCATATGATAGAGAAGTATAACAAAGTATTTGGTGAAGTAAACAATGAAGATGGATTTTTAATAAGAATTACTTTGTACACAAGTAAAAATGCGGAAAGTTAATTATTAGAATTGGTATCCTAATTATTCATAATTTCCTGAGCCCTATCGGCCATTTTTCCAATTTTTAGACTATTTTCCTTAGTGTATTATGAGAATAAAATGATCAAAAAGGTGAATTTCTTTTGCAAACACGTTCATTGGCCCCATAGACCCACATATCTTGATTATTAATAATTTAATTAAATAGTGATTTCATCCTTAATCTTATAAGTTACAAGTCAAATGGTTGATTAAATAGATAAATGATTGATCAATGTTATAAGTTCAAGTTAAATAATTGATTAAATAATGAAATGAGTTGGGATGGATATGTATAATTAAATCTTAAACCTATTTAAATTAGGGCGCATTTAACAAAATCATTTTATCAAATCTAATTAATACATGTTGGATTGTGCTTAACAAAATTAAAGTTCTTTTCACGTGCAAGATAAAAACTTTTCTAGAGTTAGGTTTTTTCCCCCAAAAATGTCACTTAAATTGGGAGGTCATATATAGAGAAGCAAAACAATGATTGTGGTCGATCTAGTAAAAAATTGCCGCAGTGTAAAGAAAATAGAGATGCACTGCAATCTAAAGAAAATAAAGAGATGCGAAGTAGATGGAAGAAAAGGGGAGGGGGGAAAAAAGAAGAAAAGATGATGATTGAAGCTCACAATCTTAGCTCCTGATCAAGATCAGGTAATTGAAGTCTACTCTTGAAACTTGCCAAAGTCTCCCTCCTAGGTAAGAACTGACTTTAAGTAAGAGTTTTCCTTTCCCAATTCTCTCTCTAATCTTAATCTCTCACCTTTTGGACTTTAAGTTTCCAAAATAACACCTAATTTGGGTCTGGACCATTCGTATCAGGTGCTTTCAACGTCTTAAAACTCAATATGATATTGGCGATATATATTTCCAATAATTGAAACCGTGACCAGCCTCAATAAAATTACTTTGTGGAAATCATTGTTTACTTTAAAAATAAATGATGGATAATTGGAGTGATGTTCCTTAGTTGTATGAGCCCACACACACTTCAACATTTGAAAGGAAGCCTTTTCATGGCATACCAGGCTCTACCAAGTTCTAAATATGCCCCCAACCTTTACTTAGCTAAGAATTCAATAGAGAAGATTAGCATCAGGTTGAACCTTTAAAATATATAGTTGAGCAACATAAACAAACCAATTGTGAGAGTACACAAGAGGACAAGGATGGTGAGATTTTCTAAGGAAGCTTAGAAGAACAATGGAAAATAAAGATGAGATGAAAAACAACATCAGAAGCTCGAAAACATCAAAGAAAAAAGACAAAAAATAATTTCAATTTACAAAACGTGAAAAACATCCCACAGCTAGAGCAACGACACAATTCCTTCTATTTGTGGAAACAATCAGATAGCCACCCAGAGTCATACAAGAACGCAGGAGGGTACATTCCATGCATCTCCTAAACTATTATATATTCTAACCTTGTTCTAACCAGCTCTCAGTCATTTGGCTGCTTCACCACATTTATCAGATCGAGATAAAAGCATAAAAGTAATGAGATCAAAATATCTGTGCTTAGAAGTTAAGTGGCCAGTTGTATCCACAGGACTCAGACACAATAGTCATTGTACTTGTCAGCTTACCAAATCAAAACTGATTACACATGTAAGTGCCAAGATCTGAAGAAAATGAACTTAGAAAATAATGAGATGAAAGCTAAAATGAAGAGGAGCTAACTCCAAGCATAGGCAAGGACAGCAGAGTTGATGGTGAGATTATAGGTGGGGATGATTATCTGCGTCTTTGCATTTCTGCATTTCATAACAAGTATTGGCGATTAATACTAGGATAACTTGAAAAGCAACGGTGATTATCCAAGCTTCCATATATTACAATATAGTGGAAGCGACTGCACGTGTCACGGGACGTTAGCAATAAAAAAAAGCAAAAAAAAAGACATCTAGCAACAACAAGTGTATAAAACAGAACATTCATATACAAAGATGATGCAAGCTGCCATATATTACAATATAGTGGAAGTGACTGCACATGTGTCACAGGAGATTAGCAATAAAAAAAGTGAAAAAAGGTCAGCCACGACAAGTGTATAAAACAGAACTTCAACATCCTGGGGGATACTACAACTGAACGGTGATGGAACAAGGGCTTCCTCACAAAGAGTCTACCCGCGACCTCAAGATATGACTAAGTGAAGGAAAAGGACTCCCCCCATCAGCATGAAATACTGTCATTAAATATTGCAAGATCACTTAACAAAAGTGGAAAATAAATGTATATAAAATATACTTGTTGACATAGATCCAACCGGACAATCATGTTGTTGGAAAAAAAAAGGGTGGTAGTTTGGGTTTTGGAGGGCAATGGGGTAGGGCGAAGACATAAGAAGAAGAGGGTTGGGGAGGTTTGGGAGGTTGGTGGGAGATGGGTGGGTCTAATGGGTGATGGGCGGGTCCGGTGGGTGTTGGAAGAAGAAAAGTAGAAGACGAAAAGGAACAAAGAGTCAGAGTGCTTAGGATGCGTGGTTGCTGTTAGGAGGGAAAAAAAATAAGGTGAGGCACAAAAGGAGCAGGAGAAAATAAAAGAAAACAAGGAAGGAAAAGGGGAAAAAACAAAGAAAACTAAGAAAGAAAAGAAAAATAATTTAATTCTTGTTTCATGTCTAGAACTAGTGGATATTAAAAAAATACAGAAAAACCCCTACTTATAGTAATATTACACAATTAACCTTATACTAATCTAATAATATTCTTGGATGTTATTTGATTAAAATTATTATTCGATTCTATTTGATCCTATCTTTTTTACTGAACGGGAGATATGTGTGATCTAAACATGATTACAAACTTATTAATAAATATTTTATAAATACATTTATATTAAGATCAATAATGGCATTAGAATGTGGTCTACATTAAAGTATAACATGAAAGAGAGAGATGGTTTGAGGAATTTGTGATTGCCAGAGAGGAAGGTGAGAGAGATAATAGGACATTAAGGTGGTGGAGAGCGTGTGATGGAGCATGGAATTTCTTCTGCCAAAGAGGAAGGTGATGAGAGAAGGTGGGTGGGTGTGGGGGGAGGCATGGAATTCAGTGGCATCTTATTTGATTGATGACTCATTCAGTGGCTAGGTCACACAAATCAAGGGAATGTTAGAAAATGAGATGGATGCATGAATGGAAGAAACGGCCGAAGGATGTTCTCTGACTTTGGTTGGGAGGGGGCTTGGTTTGTGTGTGAAATAACCAAGGATGTTTCTTTCACTTGGTTGGGTGGGCGATTGGAGATTTGTGTGTGAAATAGCCAACGGATATTCTCCGACTTCGTTCGTGTGTGCGTGTGTTGGTGGGGGTTGTGGTTAAGGATATACGTGAGTCACGTTCACATCGAATTCATGTAATATTCGAACTCAAACCTACTAAGGAATCCGTATTGTGATTCAAGTTAAGATCCATATCTCTTCTCACTAGGTTCACGTTTGATTCATATTTTAAATAGACTAGAAATGTGCATGTGTCATGCACGTGAAATCTTCACTAGTGCAATCCCTAACTTGATATGGAGATCTGTTTCATATTTTTATTTGAACAATTTATTTTAAAAAGATATATTTATATATAAAACATAGATATACCTATTTTCAAAAACAAATAGAGAACAACTAATTATGTATGAAGAAAATAATATTCAATGACAAATAAAGAAAAGAAAAGAAGAAAAACATCTTTAAAAGAGGAAAAAAGAGGTTAAAAAGAATAGGATCAGAATAAAAAATTTAAAAATTTAAAATCAAAAAATAAAATCAAAATCAGAAAACAAGAAAAAGAACTGAAAAAAGACATATAAATAGTATAGACAAAAAAACAAAGAGAGAATTTAAAAAAGGTAAAATAGATTTGGAAAAAGTCAAGAAAAAATATGGAGAAAATATAAAAGCAAAACATACTAAAAAATGAAAAGAAAATCTAGAAGGAAACAAAAGACTCATCAAAGAAAAAAATTAAAGAAAAACCAAAAAGAAATTTTATTTATAAAAAAGAAAGAAAGGGGAAACTAAAGTAAAAAGAATATATGAAAGAAAGAAAAAAGAACTGAAAAGGTAAAAAAAAATAAAAGTTTAAACAAAATCATAATCAAGAAAAATACAACAAAAATGTTAAAAAGTTGGAAAGAAGAAGAAAAGAATGAATTAGAGAAAGGCAAAGAAAGAGTCTAGAAAATGTGAAGATAAAGAATAAGAAAAAAAAAGTAGCCACAATAAACAAAACAAAAAATACAAAGAAAAAGTAAGTGTAAACAAAAAATACAAGAAGAAAATTTTAAAGTAAAAAAAGAAGAATTAGAAAATAAATAAAAATTAGAGAAAAAGAAAATAAGGAATCAATTAAAAAATGCAAAAAAGGACATATCCCAAAACAATAGAGTAAAAAAATATGAAGGAAAAAAGGAACCTAAAACAACATAAAAAGTAAAATAAGAAAAAGAGTCTTGAAAAATAAAAATTAAAATTTGGAAAAAAAAAAGAAAAAAAAGAACAAAAAACTGAATAGAATTTGAAAAGAAAAAAAAGAAAACTTGGGAAGAAAATGGAAGAAAAGAATTGTTTTGTCTTACTTTTTTCTTTTTGTTTCCGCTTTTTTACTTTTTCTTTTCTTTTGTGTGGATGTGTGAGGGAGAGGGAGGTGTCTTCTCATTTTTGTTTCTTTTGAACAATGAGACATGTTCTTTTGATGTTTAGAACTAAAAAAATGAGAAAAGAGAGTTCTCATAATTTAAAATTTATAATTTGGGGAAAACAGAAACAAAGAGTTACAGAGAGGGAGAGTTTCTATGATATGAATCTTTTAATTATAGTACGACAATAATTAAAATTAAATTAAATTATGAAAAAATAAAAATATAGAAAAAATAAAGTGGGGACAAAAGGGGGAAGGAAATGTGCACGTGTTTTCTATTTGCTTTTAAGAGTAGTTGTAGATATGTGCAAATATCAATTGAAATTATTCATCAAGGAGATAAATCAATTTCATGATATGAAAATTGAAAAAATGAAATTCATTGTTTTATCAATTAAACAATGATCAAGTTTTTATTTTATAGCTTTATCAATCTAATATGCTAAAAATGTATCATCGTGAACTTCATCGTATAAGATCCACTCGATTCCCGGGTTTCTTATTAGGTTTCAGAGTAGGAAAGGGGCATACCCGACCTCATAAGAATCTTGGTTTAACTTTTAGATCTTGGGTCATACAATTTACAGCCCTCGTTGTGGTCATTGGGTAAGTACAACCTTTTATGTCAGTCTGCCTTGTACGTGCTATGAAGAAAAGAGACAGAAGAAACTGTTTTCAAGTAACCACTATTCAAATTTAGCTTAATTTTTTGACCTCAGCTCCAGAGAAATTCTTGACATTCAACAATGAAAGCTCAAGAAAACATAAATAAACTCATATAACATTTAGTCAATTTACTCTGTTGTAGTCTAGACAGCTTCACTATGACAACTATTTCCCAATGAAGGTTGCACTAATTATTAAAGCAATACCTACTTTATATAAGCATTATCAAGTGGAAAGCATTATCAATCAAAAACAATTGCAAGGATATTCATATCAGACCTTTGCATTCATAAGACTCTCAATTTCGGTAATCTCTTTAACATAGGCACTTCGATGTTTGAACCTGAAATGTGATGAAATATATAAGTAAATAATGCATGCACAATAACAAGAAAACTACTTTGAAAAGCAGAGAGATCGCAATGAATAAAAATTAGTGAGAAGTTAAGTCAATCAAATTTAAAGAAGTTACCTTTAGAACTTATAAGTGAAGCTGTCATGCCAAAAATCCTAGGAAGGTTGACTGAATTGAATTCAAATGGCGATGATAAAAACTCCTGTCACCACACAACAGCCCTCAGACTTAATTGTTCACACAACAGATGCAGTAATCAAATGAAAACAGAAAGCATCATGCCACGAAGTGAACAAAAAGATAATATAATTAAAACAATAACAAATATCACAAACATGATAAAACAACTACATTTTTTCCATGTACTACTAATGCAGAAAGCAACAACTGCAAGGACAGATAAATTTTATAAGTCTCAGGGATTGATTAAAAAAATCTCCCTGAAGTTTTCTTAAAGCACAGATAACCTCCACTTAAAACTCTAAATTAGCTATATGAATTAGTCATCATGCGACACACACACACACACACACACACACACACACCCACAGAGAGAGAGAGAGAGAGAGAGAGAGAGAGAGAGAGAGAGAGAGGTAAGACGATATCTCATTCAGGTTAGTCCTATAAACTACACTTTCTATCAAAAAACTGGCAGGTCCGTTAATTCCAATTAATAAAATGTCCAGGAAATTTATTGCAATGAGTAAAAAGCTTGTGTAAAGAAATATAGAAGTAGAAGCTTACATGGACTGATACAAGGCTATAAAATGTAAAAGACTCTTTCTCATGGTACCAAAAGTCAGAAATGCTATAGTTCAAACTAACATCATTGATATGGTCTGTTTGGTTGTCGTAATTGGTAAAGTCTTTTACAGTTGGAAATAAGTTACGTGCATGTAAGTTTTACGGTGTTTGGTTGGCAATATAAAGTTGCAAGTGGGAAAGTGCATTGTATTTTACGGTGTTTGGTTATCGTAATGTGTAAGTCGAAAGTAAAAAAGTTGACCACAAAATTAGCTATTTGGTAATTTAAAAAGTTATAATATTGCAAATAAATATTAAAAATGCTAAATATTAAAAAAAATAATATTAACATAAAAAATAATACAAATTTGCATGACCACAAAATTAACTGTAATTGGGTTGTAAGTGAGTGATAATTGGGCTGCAAGTGAGTGGTAGTTGAGTTGCGTAAGTCTTTTACGAATTACGGTCCAAACAAACGCCGTAGTTGTAATTGGGTTGTAAGTCATTTACGAATTACGGGCTTTTACGCTTTTTACGGCGAAACAAACAGCCCCATAGTAAAAATAAAGGAAACTAAAGCAGGAAGGAAACTGTGGACCTAGAAGATAGGATTGTATGTTAGGTAATCTTTTTTTCTCCCTCCTTTTCTCTCCCCTTTTTTTGTGTTGTTATTTTTGTTGGGACTTGTTTTAGGAGGGTGAAGGTGGGGGAGTTGCTCCTTTCTTGTTTCTGATCTTTATCTCCATCTTTCCTCCTTTCTTGTTTCTGTTCTTATTCAAGCGTGAGATCTTTTAACGTAACATCAGGAGCGTACCTAGATTCGATATGGTTCATCAAAACAATTTTATCCCTATTGTTCCCTCTTCAATAGACATCATGATGTCCCCAGTTCCCAAAGCAAGAAACAAATTCTCATGTTTCTATATTTACTAGAAAATACATGTTACTATATTTACTTTGTGACAATACAATAATCATTTTCGTTATGATAAGAAATATAGTGTTCGTCCATCTTTGTACATTCCAAAAGAAAAAGAATGAGAAAAGGGAAAGTGAAGAATAGAAGGGAAAGAAAAAGCACAAATATCTACACAACAGAATACCAATTTCTTTGCGCTAGCATGAGACGCTCGCCTCCAACTGACAAACCTAGCTAGCAAACTGTTCTCATTGAATATTCATTCATCGTGCTTTCTTGGCAATTTATTCCAACTAATAATCCCCTAAATCACATTATTTCACTCCACTGGATCCCATCACTAGGGCACATCAAGCTTATGCTATCTCAGCAAGAGATCAATCTTCATGCTATCACCATTAAGTGTGATCTCTACCCTCGAGTGATCTGCTTATAAGAGTTCAGTATTTACCAGATTTCTCACGACTTCTCTTGTCAGCAATTTAGTAGCCAAATTTAATTGGATTCCCTCTACCATAGACTCAGTGTTTTGGGTTTGTGTTTCTACTCCCTCGTGATTGTCATGAATCATCATCTCAAATACTTTTTGCGATCAATCTCATCAAACTCTCTGCAACTAGGCTCACATCTTTCCTTCAATGCATCTATTTGTCTTTTGCACCCCGCTTCCTCGCTGTGTTGCTTCCATAACTGCTTCATATATTATTTTTTAAGTGGTCACTCTACTTCCAGCCTTCAAATTCTTTCTTTGGTTCAATTAGACAGAGTATTTATGTGATATTGGATTAAAAGTATTTCTGTAATTATGTAATTTCCTCAATTATATAAATAAGAGACACCCCAAATTAAAGGGTAAGGTCGCCTCCTCTCTTAACATGCTATCACAATAATGCTTGTAATCCTCTCCACCACCACCCTACATCCATGTCATCAACAAATTCCATCTTTTTTCTTAGGGTTTAAGGAATATATGGCTTACCCTACATCGTGGTATCCTCCTCTTTTTAGAGATAAATAATAATAACAAATTACAAGAATACCCTTTCTTGTTACATACTCCAATACCCCCCCCCCCCAACAAAAAAAACCGGAGTATAGATATCAATCATGTCCAGCTTATTTGCAAAAACTAGAAAAAGATCACCTAAAAAATTTCTAAACAAAAAACTAAAAAAAACATTACAGCTATTGAAAAACAAATATTAAATTGCTAATGTTGATGTCAAACTGCTAAATCATTTATGTCGCTGCTGAAACTGCAAACCAAAGCAAACTAATCTGAATTGAACCAAATATTTAGACAAAGATAACACAAAAAGTCAAATATTCATCTACTTGGATACGGTTAGAATTATTGAGATTCCCAAACATAGTATAGGAGGTTTTGAGACATCCTCAAACTCAATAAAAATGGAGTTTTAGATATCCTCAAATTATGTGCATAGAGGTTTTGAGAGATCGTCAAACCCATTAATAGTGAATATTTTGAAAGATTCTCAAACTCAGAAGTAGAACTACCAAATTCAAATAGAATTAGATCAAACAAAACCCACCATTGCGCTTGGAATTTCTAAAAACGTAGGGTATGACTCTTAAAACACCAAAATCAGACTTCGATATATCAAGATATGACCAAAAAAATGTTCAGCAGTCAAATAAACAAAATTCCAGACACAATACCACATGGTACCATTCACGTGATCAATAACGATTTTCTTTTTCTTTAGATCTGGAGTTTAAGTCACATTAGATCTGAAAAAGGAAAAGAGAAAGAAGATAAGAAGATGAATGATGATAATGATGCTCGTGATGGCGATGTTGGAAGTAGATGGATGATGATGCAGGAGCACATGTTGATGGAGGAGGAATCTCCTGCCTAACCCTAACCTTAACTTTAGAAGAGACACCCCTTGTTAGAGGTTGTTCATCTCCTTTCTACAATCACAGTTTCAAATATCTAAAATTGATCAAGAATGGAATGTAAATTACATCAACAAAGAACAGCGATAGTAAAAGAAATAATTATTTTTGTGGGCGAAGTTTTTCAAGGTGTTCCAGTGAGCAAAAGGGAAGTTAAACTTCATTAAAAGGGGAGATAATTATCAGGTGAAGACTTGGGCTGTGGGAAGTTTTTGTTTCTTGTATGTATCAAAAAAAATTCTTGAAACTATAAGGGAGGTTTAGATGAAGTGCCTAAGAAGAATGGATAAAATTAATAATAATTTATGAGATGTATATCATATTTATATAGCTTAGGACGGTACGGTCTCGAAAAGTACCGCACCACATTAAAGGGCATGTCAAATGAGCTTACAACATATCGTCCTTGATCATGAGTTTTCATTACGTAGCTAAAATGTTTTGTTAGATATAATAGGTAGGTTGGTTGAGTGCTAAAAGTATTTAGAGTATTATAGAGTAATAGTATGAGCTATAATCCGAGTAGAATTTTGTATTGCATGGGTCTATATAAGGAGAGGTTTGCCCATGATTTTATGTAATTATTATTTTGTAATTCTTTGAGTATTAATAAAGATGTAGTTACTTTAACATGCTACTAAGCTGATGGGGATTAAGTCATGTGTCCAAAGCTCTAGGGTTTTTTATCTAAATCTCCACAAATACTCCGACAGAAATACTCGACACAATCGTGTGTTTTTATTTCTTCTTTCCATCCTTCTTTCTTCTTCCTTCTTTTTTCTTATTCATTCTTTCTCGCCCAAGTCACTGTTCATTGTGAACAGTGCAAACAACTATAGTTTATTGTGAACAGTGTCCACAGTTTCTATTCATCCAAATTTGCACCTCCAGATTGTAAATCTATTTTTTGAACCCAACTGCAACTCCATTTTTAAAATCTGGTTGCAACTCTGTTTTCCCAATCAGATCGCAATTGTTTTCCCAATCATATTTCACTATGTTTTCCCATCTGATAGATTTTAAGCCTTTGTCTACAACCTGCATCCGAACTGTTGCCATGTACGTCCAGATTTGTTTTCCAACCCTGTTTTTCTTTTCCTTTTTCTCTTTCTTCTTCCCCAAAGTTCCCTCAAAAAGAAAAAAGTTGCCGTTTACCGGTCACTAGATACTTATCATAGCCAAAGATAAAGATGGTCTGGAAATCTAGTGCTCCAATAGCTGAAATTGTTTTGGTCGTGATCGGTATGTTGTAGTCTATTTCTAGTGATTTAGGAGTTAATCCCTATTTTTTTTAGGCTTTTCATATGCATTCATGAGTTCTGTTCAATTTGATTTTACATGGACTAGGCAGTTTATTCTAAAGAGATTTGTGTATTAAACCTCTTTTTTCTTTTGCTGAGTGTGAGGATCACTAAAACTGCCTCTTATTTGGTGACCTCTAAAACCTCATCTTTCATTGAGTTTAAGGATCTCTAAAATCTTAACTATATCTAAATACTCATCATTCACGTTTATCATAAGTGTACGGTTCAGTTTTCATTCAGCTAATTCGGCTTGATGTGGTTTCTGGTTTGCAACTTCAGTATCAGCATCAACTATTCAACAATTAAGTTTCAGCATCCACAATTAGGATTCGTTTTTAGCATTTTAGGAGTTTCAAATCTTGGACTTTTCTTTTTTTTTTTCTGTTAGACAAACTCATGGTAGAGATATTAGATATAATAGGAGTTCGGCCGAGTCCAAATAGTATTTGGAGTTTGATATCATTCTAGAAATTACGAGTCATAATTTGAGTAAGATTTGGTCTTGTATGGGTCTATATAAAGAGAGATTTGGTCATGATTTTATGTAATTGTATTTTGAAATTTTCTTAGCAATAAAGATCTCATCCTCCGTACTTTAACATGTCCCTCCTTCCTTCCCATTTGCATTCTAGACTTTAGTCTCTTCACGATCGTATGATAGAAAGTGATATTGATCAATCTTATGTAGTAAAGGTTACTTTAAGATGTTCTTGGGCACTTTTACTATTGCAGAAACAAATTATGCAGCTTCCTAAAGGATCACTGACTAGGCCTTAATCGTTAAAACTTTAAGCCATATGGTTGTTTAATTACTATGGGCCCACTTAAACAAGTTAGCGTTTAAAAACCTCTCAAGCAAGCTTTTCCTGGGGAGTATTGCAGTCACATAAATTCAAGGCCAATAATTTAGTTAACCCAAGTGTTCTCTTTCCCTCTATCCAAGGTTCTAAAAAGCGGCCTATGGTGGCCAACTAACAAAGGCCAGATGACCGCTACGGTTACAAGACAGTTGGGCATGTAGGCAACCGCAGTGACTTGACCAGTCCAGTCGGGCCTAAGCGGCCCAGTTAGATTTTTAAGTTAAGCGGTTGTCAACCACCTTTAATCAGTATGCATATATAAGGGCTTTTAAAAGCCCCAAATCCCAAATCTCTTATCCACCAACCATCCAATGGCCGCCTCTCATAAGTTCGTTGACGCCAACGAGGGTTCATTTTGACATCGGCGAGCTTCTCAAATCTCATTCTCCTCATAAAAGTAAGGTAAAAATACAATCTTTTACTGCTTTACATGTGCTTTAAAATGTTAGTAATTAAATTACATGAGAACTGACATGATACATCTTCTTCCCCCATAATAATTCCATTTTATTTTGTAGGTTGGTTTCTTTTCATTTTGTGCATGTTTTATTATAAATTTAATGAACTTTTGAATTGCTTGAGTTGCTTATTAAAAGTTCTACAATTTTGCTGCTTAAATTGTAAGTTCTATGATGAAAATTATTATTGTTTATTTCTTTTTGATGCTACAGTTTAGTTCTTACCTATATTGCATTATGACAACTTTTTCATATTTTTATTTGATTTATAATGTATTTTTTATGAACTTTATAAACTTTATTGAACATATAACATACGTAACATAAATTTAAACTTCAAAAAATATAAAATGTTTAGGCCCCGCCTAGTCCCAACCTAGTCTCATAGGCTCTAGGCGGTAGGTCCACCACTTGGACCCGCCTAATGCTTTCTTAAACCTCTATCAATTGCCTTATATGTCGCTTTCCCCATTTCGATGAACCCCACTCGACAAAAAAAAAAAAAAAAAATCAATCCCCACTGCAAACCGCGCAAATGTCAACGATGGTAGCACGTGCAACAATGTCGATGGGAGGTAACATTTTACTTTCTCTTTTCATTTATTGTTTCTTTGCCCTCTTTCTATAATTTTTTCTTCTTCTTGACTAGTCTAGTGGTCTTGACTAGACTAGTGGTCAAAATTTGAACCCCTGCCAGGATCAAAACACGTGTCCAGTGGCAGAAACATGGGAACTCTCCGGATCCCCGTTCTGAAATCTCAATCACCTCTAAATCCGACAGCATCCCTCAACCACGGCACCGAAACAATAGTGCCTTCCGAAGACATCTCTCGCCCCGGAGTCCGAAGTAATACAGCCACTCGGAGCTGACTCGATTCCGAACCGAATGCCCCGCCACGTGGCGACTTTATTCATCACCGCGAACTGATCAAGGCAAGCTTCTTTGAGTCACGAAATCTGTTACGCGACTGTCGTCCTCAACCAGCAGTTGAAGATACTAACAGATCACCCCTCCAACACATTAATCCTAACTACATGTACAATCTTGATGGTTACAAGGAACAGCAGATTCAAACCGAACAGTTGAACATTTGTATCTATCCAAATCCACTGCACCGCCTCTATCAAAATACAAATACACCTTCTCCAAAGAGAAAGAGGTAGCTTTCCTAATCCTCACAGCACATACCACACCACGCTGGCAGTTTACCAGTCCACAATCACTACGCCGGCAGTTTTCTTCTGTCAGTTCTCCACATTACTGATTACTGATTCTCACCCCAGGGCTCTAGGCTAGCATCAAACCGATGCTCCTAACCCAAAAGGCATCTCCCTTTTCTGTGTGCTCTGACAGGTTCGATCGAGGGCGTCCAATTGCTTGTGGTAGAGTTTTATCCACCACAACTAGTCTTCTAATTCTTTCTTATTTTCTATTGCTTCACCCTACTCCGCAATGTGATTTACGTAATTATTAAAAAATATTTTTTAAGAAAAACCAATTTCGTCGAGGCAGTACTTAAAGCGGGTAGGCACTAAACAGATGTAGTGGCATCTAGATTCACCTAGCGTTTTTCAAAACATTGAGAATTGTTTCTTATTTCTCCAACATAACCAATCACAAGAATTTAGCAATCATTCTCTTCTTTTATGAAAAGGTAGTTCCACTAAAGGGTAAAGGGGTAACCCAGCACTCGTGATCATAAAGGGTGAAGTTCTCTTGAACATGGCTTTAGCCATAACGCAATGACCTTCACAAGTTCACTCATCTGTGGTAATAATCACATGGTTAATTAATGTTGTGTGAGCTTCTCAAGTGCACTCGCCTAGTGGTAATCATCATATGGTTAATTAATGTTGAGTGAGCTTCACAAGTGCACTCGCCTAGTGGTAATAATCATTTGGTTAACTAATGTTGACATCGATTGGCTGATCAAATTGTTTCATCTTCAGAAGTGGTCTAATCACACCTCCACAACAACCAAGCATCATCACATTGTCATCCTACACTAGCTAAATTACTAATTAAGTCTTTTGTGTGTAATTTCCTACTCCATACAACTTACTTTAGAGAATTCCTAGAACAATTAATCATACAATTTTCCATTCAAAGAAAGTTGAAGTCTGGAGTCCTCTTTAAACAAACCCCCCCCCCCCCTCCCAAAAAAAAAGAAAAAGAAAAACATAAAACAAACAAACACAACACAACACCAAAATCCATTAAATAATCATGTTCCAAAAGCACCTTGGAAGCTACTTTAACTAAAGTTCTCAAGCTATATTATATAGCCCGAAACATTGCAGATACAGTGAACCCCCCCCCCCCCAACAGTAGAAGTCTGACATAGGTAAATTCTCTCAATGTCAGATCTTGCAACATAATTACAGTTGATGCTAATACCAAAGAGAATTACTTATTCTTCATCAAATGTGAGTTTTGTTAGTACTTCTACTTCATAAACATCAAATAGGTACATTTTCTCAAGAATATTTCAGTCATCACTTGGGCAAAAGAGAAGATAACCTACAAGATATAAAGGGTTATCTGAATTTAGAACTGTAAAAAGGTTGTCTTATTGGAAGAAAAATGTCCTAATCAAAGGTTGAGATCATTTTTCAGAACTGAAAAGCACAATATGTAGAAACAGAAGTTAGGTCCCACACTTAGTTAACTTAGATATAATTTAAACCACAACAACAAAATCATTGTTCTAAAATTTTGAAGTCAGCTGACATGTGAGTTGAAAAACCTTATTCTTGCAATGAAAGTGGTTGTCTCACATCTGAGGTATAAAGAGATTTAAAAATTCTGATTGAATAAAATATTTTCTTACATTATAATCTACGCAGATGATTTCAAAAACTCCTATGTAATTTAATTTCTGAAATTAAACAAAGCTGCAATCCAGTCCAGGACCTTAACGGTCTACTAAATCTAATCTTCACAAGAAATTAAAAATGAATTACAAAGTAATGGTCATGAGATAAATAGGAAAAACACAAAAGTGTGGAATATTTATTTTTCTTAGTAAAACTCAGAGATAAATGAACTCACAGTCATAATACAAGCATAAGGGTGTCTTCCTCTTGCATGATGGCATTCATCAAATATTAAAAGTTTTATCTTCTCCAGTTGGAAAAATGTGTGGCGCAAGTTGTCAACCAGAATTTTAGGAGTCATTACAAAGACCTGTATGAGATGTTATTCATATGAAGAGATAATCTCTTGATGTAAATTGTAATATAATTTCAGAAACAGAAAACAAAAGTTCGAATAAGAGATAGCATAATTGAAGATAGGCAAAGAATGCAAAGTTCATATTTTTCAGCAGTGCAAAAGTTCTCTTTGGCGCTGTAAAGGATGCCATTATTCTTACATCACAAGACCAACAACAACCATAAGGTGCAATCATAAGCCCATCTATTTGGATCTTTCTATGATAAACATAATCTAAGGCTACACTCTAAACATAAACAACTTGTGATGTCAACCCTTGTGCCATAATTTCCAGTCAATATAACATTTAACAAAATCTGGAACTACCACAAAACAAGACATGTAACAAGAACTTTTCCAATTGGCTAAAAACTGGCAAATGAAACATATGCAACAAACACTAAAACATAAGCAACCATGAAGCAAACTCAAAGACAATTTGATCGTACATTAGCGATTATGGCAGCGTTCTAGTCCACGACAAGGGCCATGACTAGATCGTTCTCTCGTAGTGATCTCTCTCGAAACGTATGTTGTTTTCTTCCGTTCCTTTTGAAGTTTGAACACTGATTCTCTTCACGAGGTAGAGGAAATCATGCGAGCAAGCCAACATTTTCATATCATATCACCTCCATCGCTCTCTCCGAGGGTTTTGCCGCCGAACTCTCCTCTTGAGGGTTCTGCCGCCGGCAAAACTCGACTCAATAGATAAAGTGAAAGAAGGGGGATGATTAGGGCTGTAAGCGGTACCCAAAAACTTAATCCAACCATTAACATATTTATAGGGTCCGGATCTAAAACTTAGACCCAAAATCCTTAAAGGGTCAGGTTCGAGTATGACCCTTTTCAAACTGAAAACCTTATAACAAACCCAAAAAATATTATAAACGAAACTTAATATCATAAATTTCACTATATTTAAACTGATAAAACTATTAAAATAAAAGCTTGATGATATTAATATAAATATAAAAGTATGTATTTTTTTCAATTTGGGTCTAATAAAATTAAACTACACTTTAAAAACTAATACTTTTTACTATTCGTGAATTAAATGAATCAAATACGCACATTAATGCTCGAATCATTTGCTTATCACTACTCATTTAACATATATGCATTTAACCTCTTACTGTTTATAGTATCGCACGTAGAAATGTCTCTGTGAATTGAATATATGTTCTGACCCAATTAACTTCTTAATCAATAGTCAAATCTAATTTAATCATTCATTTGATTATTGAATACTCATTTAGCATATATACATTCTACCCAAGTTACATGTTATTACATGTATATAAATTCTCTAATGGTTGATCTTTATTGTGCTTAAAAACTTGAGTAAACATAAAAAATAAGTGAGATGAATAACTCTCAAATCAATTTTTTAATTCAAATATTCAAAATCTAGATTTATATTTTATACCTCATAACTAAAAACAAAATATTCTCCAATAAACAATTACAATGTTGTCAATAGAACTGAAGTAAATTAAAAAAAAACCTTGATATTCTCAAACTATTCAAACGTTAAATCAAATCAAATGCAAGATATTTTAATATTCAAGAAAAAATCGAAGTCGTGTCGAACTTGGAGGAAATTTGAATTTGAATTCAGATGCCAAGTAGCATATTTGAATTCGCATTCGAATTCGAAAAGTTTAAACAAAATCAAAATACAAAACACGTTAGCATTCGGTTCGATTTCAGATACAAAATTGAGAGAGAGAGAGAGAGAGAAAGAGTTGTTTTTGTTGAGTCTCATCCTATGCCTGAAAACCCATGGAAGCCAAACCCAAATCATTTGGCTTTAAGTTAACTAGCGTGAGATTTTATTTCTTTTGGATTTTAGTGCAATAGTGGCAACTTCACAATACTATTAGATTTTGGACTAGTGCTAATTATGCATGAGCATTACGAGCCAACAACACGTGCAAATTGGTTTTGTTTTAAACTACTTCTCCAATCCATATTCGGTATATCAAGAGGACAACTTTAGATGCCCATTGGACTAGCTTTGGCCAGCCATGATTAACTCATTATTAGGGGGTTTTGAAAAGTTAATTCTATAACCCTTTATGTAGCCATTAAGGTGAATTTTGGTCGACAATTATCTTCTTGTAATTGTTTAGAGATCACTGGAGTTTTGGCGAGTTGAAGAAGATAAAGCCCCCAAGTTCTTGTAACATTCTTCTCTCTTGCTACTTCACTAATGCCTTTGCCCATGGATATAGCCATATTTAGTGAACCATGTATATCCTTGTGTTTCTTTCTTCTCTTGCTTTTAATTCTCTTATTATTCACGAGTACAGTCACAACCCAATATTCTAATTCTAGTTTCCACATAAAAGAAAAGATATCTAGCGGGGAAAGCATATTTTCTATACAATTACCAATTTTAAGATGACGTTTTAAAATCAAACAAATTACTCTATGCTAATTTGACATTAATGACACAATTTTCAACATCTCCTTCATACCCTTGTACGATTATGACATAAAACCACTTATTGCGAGAACTGTCTATTTTACCAAGGTTAGTAATAAATTTAGCAGCATTAAGTATGCTAGTTTTTTATTCTTCCATTATAATGTTTGTAAAGTAGTTCTACCTGCAATATGTCCATATGTGGACCAAAAGGCAATCTTTTATCATAATCATAATAGATCCGGAAAAACTCTATTTTCAGCAAGCAGCATCAAGTATGAATCACAATAAACAGATTATTTCTTTTTCCATTGGGGCAAAATTCAATGTAAAAAAAGATAATCTATTTATCGTGATTCCATCGCGTAAGTGATTTACTACCAACCTCTTAGCGCCAATAAGATGCTCCCATTAGTTTGTTATTTCCTCTCTTAGAATCTCTCCGATATCATTCTACAACGGTTATCTCGAGTATGTTTTCTCGCTTGATGGATAAACATTTCACACATGCATATAGCACACTAATGAATAAACATTATAAACATTTTATACAAACACATTGAGGGAGCAATGTTGTGTAACGCCACACATGAATACACAAATTGCACGCATATAATCCAGATACAAGGAGCACAAAGGCATAGGACTATACAAATACTAAATTAAATTGCTTAGTGCAAGAGAATATTCTGCTTGTGTTAGGAAATGTTCGCTCTATGAAATATTAAGTCTACACGTATAGGCAGTGTTGTGCGAATAAAAACAAACAAATAATGTGCATTATATACTCTATTTCAAAATGGTGGTCTCAAACAAAACTACTAATGCAAAAAAGTACATAAATGAAGAAGAGGAGGAGGAAGAAAACAGAGACCTCGTACTGTTCCAGTTGCTTCTTCCAAGTTTCAGCACTCCAAAAATCCACCCCCATCTCGCCGTAGAACTGGCCTACTTTTAAATCCGTGTGCATCTCTAGCACTCTTGCTTGCTGCCAAATCACCATCAACAAATGCCCCAAATTTTTTTTTTCATGTGAAACAAATCAAACAAAAAAAAAAATCAAACAAAAAAAGAAAGAAGCTAACTTGGGTGACCAACACGACGGTGGGCACGAGAAATACGGCGATCGAATCGAAGGGCTTCCGAACGGCGTGCGCGTAGGCCCGGAGCAGCATGACGGCGATGAGAGTCTTGCCGGAGCCCGTCTCGAGAAACGCGATCGTGTTCCGCTCGATCGCCCTCTCCAACGCTTCCAGTTGATAACTGCGCGCTCGTTCAATCAACGACCGGCTCGGATTGCTAATATCATTATTCGAGAAGAAAAGGAGAGACAAAGAGATTGATCTGTGATTGGCACCTGCGCGCAAAGTTTGCGGGATCGAGCTGTGGCTCCTCCTCCTGAAGCTTGATTTCTTGCCCAGTTTCGGATGTCTCCATCTTGCAGTGTTTCGCTTTGGCCTCCATTGACTGATGAGGATGATCAGGGGAACTGAGAAGCGAGATGTTCATTTATGGATTGTTTGGATTTAAAAGGCCTCTATTTATTAATGGAGCACAAACAGTAGTCTGATTGATGACTTCACTCACTGGGACCAATTGACTGGGAGATTCCTGCGCTGCTGCTTTACGCGGTCTCGTGGGGTCCACTATTTTGGGAAAGGAGTCCCATTCAGTGACGAGGTGCATAAATTGGAAAGGAACGCGTATAGACTGTTGCTTCGAGGAGAAGGAAAAGATGGTTGCTTCGAGGAGAAGAGAAGCACGTGATGACAAAAACACGCGGCAGATCACGTGACAGTGCTGTGAAGAATGGAAAAATGATAGCAGACTTGCAAACTCGGCCAACAGTATGCTATGGCACGGTCACACGAGTGAATGGTTAGCAAAACTCTTTCTGTCTTTTTGGCCCGTTTGAAAAAAGAATCAAATGAAAATATGAGAGGAAAATGTTTAAAACTTAAATAAATTATATAGAAAATGAAAACTCATTTGATTTGGGGTAGGTTTTAGACTACTATAAAATCCTAATTTTCGAACGAGTTTGAATTTGAGCCCAACTCATGAACGACACTGGTTGAAATAGGTGAAGGGCGAAAAAATTAGTTAAAGTGAGTAAAACGTCAGCAAAAACCTTCATTCCGGGCCTGTTTGGTTAAGTGAGGAAGTGAGGAATTGAGGAAGTGGTAATAATTCCTTTTGGAACTTGGAAATTGGTTAGCAAATTTTTCGGTGTTTGGATGTTGTTGGGAAGTGTGGTTTGAAAAATGTTTTGTCTTTTCTGATGTTTGGATGGTAATGTGAAAGTGGAAGTGAAAAAGTTGACCATAAAGTTGACCGTAAAATAATATTACAATAAAAATTAATTAAGAAAAATAAAAAATAGACTATAATTAGAATGCAAGTGAGATTTACATGATCAAAAAATTAACTGTCTTGTGCTACAACTTATTACAAATGAGATTTACATGACCATAACTGTAGCATTCTGGAAGTGAGGAAATGATTGTGTAAAAGAGAAAAGGAAAAGGGGTTTTCTTATTTTCCTTTTTCGGTATTTGAATAGATAGGGAAGTGAGCAATTATGCTTCCCTATTTCCTTACTTCCGCCCACTTCCTTGCAACCAAACAGCCCCGCGTGTAAGTTCATTTTGATTACAAAGCAGTTAAAATCAGATAAATTGTCAGATAAAATAAAATTTTTTAGAAATCAGACTAGTTTGAAAAGTCAAAAAGCTTATGTAATGATTTGGAATACAATACAATTATTAAGCAATCCAATTAGTTTCTTTTTTTTTTATCAATTTCGAACAAATAAGTACAAAAACTTAAAGTAAAAAAAACATGGAAAAAAAATGACAACCAAACATAAATTAAGGACGTGTTTGTTTCGCCGCAAAAGGCCGCAAAACGCAAGTCGTAAAACTTCTTTTCCATTTTCCGTTGTTTGTTTCGCTGAAAAACAAGTTGCAAAATGCAACTTTTCTTTTCCCACTTGCAGTTGCTACAGTTAAATTTGTGGTCATGTAAATCTTACTTTTACACTCATATTTTCTCACTTGCAGTTGCTACAGTTAATTTTGTGGTCATGTAATTCTCACTTGTACACTTACAGTTCAAAGCAGTTACTTGATAATCAATATATAATTTAATATTATTAAATATTTAATATTTTAAATAGTGTTCAATTTCTTATTTAATTATTTAATTATTTTATATTTTTAATCTTTAATTTTTTATTGTTTTAATATTGTTTTAATATTTAATATTTTACTATTTAATTTACTATTTTAATTTAATATTTTATTTAATACTTTATTATTTTATTAATACTTATTCCATTTTTTATTATTTTATTTAGAGTTAATATTTTATTAATATAACAATATTATACTTTATATAAATTAATATAAATTTAATTATTTATTTTTAATATAAACATTACTTTATTAATATCATAATATATTTTATTATTATATTAATATTTTATATGTTAATATTGTAATAATAATTCAGTATAATAATACTATAATGATAATTTATTATTAAATTATAATTATATTTTACTTTGTTAATTTTATATTTCTATAATATTACAATAATATTATAATAAAATTTATATTATAATAATTTTCAAGTATTTTTAATATTATAATATTATAACTATATTTTATAATATTTTATAAGGTTTTTTAATATTTATATTTTTTATAGTATTCTTAAAATTTTATTAATGTTCTTTAGATTTTCTTAAAATTTTCTATTATTTATTTAATTAATATTTTAGTAATATTTTACTATTTATACTAATATTTTATTAATATTATTGTTATAAATAAAATATTAAGATTATTAATTTTTATCTCAATTTATTAATATAATTTAATTTAATAGTATTTATAATATTTAAATCACTGCTACAGTTAATTTTGTGGTCAACTTTTCCACTTACACTTTTAGATTACCAACCAAACACCGTAAAACACAATATACTTTACTATTTACACTTTCACTTTATCAACCAAACACCGTAAAATACAATATACTTTTCCATTTACACTTCACTTTATCAACCAAACACCATAAAATACAATATATTTTCTCTGCTACAGTTCACTTTTTTCATTTTCATTTACGACTTACGACTTGCGACGTTTTGCAACGAAACAAACAGGCCCTAACTTGGAATTTTGATTGGGAAATTGTTTTGTTATTGTAGAATTAGATTTCCCTAGTTAGTTTCTAAAAGTAAACAGCCCATGTGTTTGTTTCACCGTAAAGGTCGACTTAAGGCTTACGTTGTTTGTTTGAGCCGTAAGTCGTAAAATGTACTTGCATCCCACTTACTGTGACGTCCCGATCCCGCGGGTGCAGAGACGTCACTACGACGTATATACGCAGGTCGGAAATACCCTCACTTACATACGCTAAGCATTAGTACAGGTAAGAATCAGAGTGCGGAGGCACAGGGTAATATACAGTCTAACAGAAAAGTACAAGTACATGGTTATCACAGAGAGTGATACAATATTACAAGAATATTACATCATCAGCAAATACAAAGTACATCATATGAAGAGATATACAAAAGCTGAGAGTGCTCACGAGCAGTAAGAGGGTATAACACTATAACTGGAATATAAAAGTGTTGCATTTTAATTATCCAATAATAATAATCAGTATTGTTTGATATTTCAATCGCCTCCCTACCAGTGCCTTACATCACCGATAGTTTATACTAGAGTTCGCACTCTGTAGAACTTACCCGGGTCTGATATGTGAGCACCGGGACCCGAACAAAGGAGAGACCAAATATCCTACGTTCCTAATATTATTACTGTTTGGTTGATATATTTTTTTTGTTATTCTTGTCCCTTTCCACTAGCGTCCCACAACACCAACAGTTCACGCTGGAGCCCCGCACTTCCAGTTGAACTCATCTGAACTCTGATACGCGGGTACCATTATTCGAATAGGGGAGAGACCAAATAACACGTGCTCCAGGAGTTATCATTGTATAGGTATGTGTGTGTGTGTTAATAGGCATTGAGAATGCTTATCAGGCTAACGCCAGGCGGCACAGGCAGGAGGGAGGAAGTAGCCCTACAGATTCAAGAGTTGGCCCCCACAGATTCAAGAGGTGGCCCCCACCACGTGTGTGGTGTGACACTTTGCTCTGTGTGGCACTTTGCTCTGTGTGGGGA
This sequence comes from Agave tequilana, assembly GCA_038442645.1. NCBI lineage: Eukaryota > Viridiplantae > Streptophyta > Magnoliopsida > Asparagales > Asparagaceae > Agave > Agave tequilana. Next base: position 2,464 of record JAVJIF010016962.1, on the reverse strand, counting down.
ATGGATTCTAGAGGTGGCCCCCACCACGTATATGGTGTGGCACTTTGCTCCGTGTGGCACTTAGTTCCATTCAGGATCCGCCGGACACTAGCACGATTGTGGGATACATCCTCGTCATTCCGACACCAGGCATGTTTTGCCAGACGCCAGTATGACTGTGCTATTAACAAAAGTAACAGTGCAGGAGACAGGAGTACAGGGGATACAAGAGTTCAGAAGTACAGGAGTACAAGATTACCAGATATAATAATCATAAAATATAATAATCATGTCAAGTCCCCGAAAAAGTGGTAATCATGAATATGTCATGTAATACAGGTGTCAGGTATCAAGTATCAGGTATAACATATCAAGTACCGGTGTTATATATCATGTGTCAAGTATAGCATGGCAAGCACCGGTGTCAGGTATCATGGGTGAAATATAGCATGGCAAGTACCGGTGTCAGGATCATATGTCAAATATAGCATGGCAAGTACCGGTGTCAGATATCAAGTGTCAGGTCTAGTATGACAACCGGTGTCAGGTATCATAGGTTAAATATAGCATGGCAAGTACCGGTGTCGGGTATCATATGTCAAATATAGCATGACAAATACCGGTCGGGTATCATGTGTCAAATATAGCATGGCAAGTACCGGTGTCAAGTATCACGGGTCAAATATAGCATGACAAGTACCGGCGTCAGGTATCATATGTCAAATATAGCATGGTAAGTACCGGTGTCAGATATCCAGTGTCAGGTCTAGCATGGCAAGTACCAGTGTCAGGTATCATAGGTTAAATATAGCATGGCAAGTACCGTGTCGGGTATTATGTCAAATATAGCATGGTAAGTACCGTGTCAGATATCAAGTGTCAGGTCTAGCATGGTGTCACGCCCCGCTTCCAAAAATACACAAATTAAGTACGTGACAAGAGTCGGCGACGTATTTTCAATAAAATACGCTAAGCCTCAATGTATTAAATCAAAACATAAAGTTCACAAACTTATTCCAGCTATCAAAAGCAAGTACAATAATGTCTTGAAAGCTCACTTATTATAGACATAATAAGAATAAAGCAAAGATACTAAAAGTCCTCACGAACTGAACTACGGATGGTCTACTGGAGATCTGTAACGTGCTCAAAGTACTCCTGGTCCTGCAATGTCCTCAGATCTGGATCTGAGCATAGTAAACTCAGGGTCGTCAATAAGCGACCTAGTGAGCGGTAAAATAAAAAGGAAAAATGCACATGCATGAAACGTATAAGCATATGGAAAGAAATATACATGATAAGATTGGAATAACATGCCAACAATAAATGAATAGTAACTAAGCTAGTCAGTAATATAATCAAGGGTACCTCAGATCATGAGTATAATCAATGTCTATCATAACATGCAAGCAGATATCAAGTTCAGTTTATAATGTCAATGTAAGAATTCAGTTTTCATTATTAATTATGTCAGCGAATACCAATTGCCACATGTAATAGACGCATCTCATACTACGCCTATTACACGTGCCAATCGAGGTCCTCAGTTTATTGAAACTGATCGTTGGAGACATTGTCTGTGTTTTAGGTGGGTCCCGTGTATAGCCGGGACCACGGTCCAAACTCCTGGCGCTGAACCAGGACCTACTACAAGTAGTCAGGAACATGTATAACAGGAACAGGTACATGTATAACATGTATAATAGGAACATGAAATAGGACGGGGTGCCAGTCACCCCACAGGAACCCAGCAGTGGAACCCTCTTTTGGCTGCGCAACCTAAATCACAGGTCCACCCAAAATACAGACGCTGTCTCCTCCGCCAATTTCCCCAATCTCAGTGTAAGTTATTTAATTTAGTTGTCAAGATTATTAATGTAATGTTACCTAAATATACTGGGATAACTCGGTAAGGTAATAATATCAGTAACAACATCAAAAGTGAATCGTGATACATGTATAACAGGATATATGTCAGTGAACATGATAAACAGGACGAGATTGTTACCGTCTAACAATATTTTTCCCAGTAGTTAGATAACATGAACATGATGATCACAAGTGTCATTCAGGTGAGTCTTAGTGGTAAAGTCCTAACCGATGTCATGTAGTGATCTTGAAGGTTCATTATCAATAACGAATGTACTTAATTGCATACAGGAATACATAAATATGCTACGAATAATGCATGTAGGTAATTCATGAAATTATAAATTCCTAAATACTAGCACATTAGCTTAACCAACATAATTAGATAACTAGATAAAATTCTTTATCACAAGAATTCTTGTTAGCTGAAGGAGGAAAAAGCACTCACCTGAGGTAGATCTCAATCCAAAACACTGCAAATCCTAGAATCCCGAAAAATCTACACAAATTATATCAATAGAAATTGTTAGGATCTTTTATTTATTTAACCTTAGTTACTTATCTTAAGATTGGGGGTATGATCTTTTAAATTGCATGAAATTAATAAATTTAATTT
>JAVJIF010016961.1:0-97412 GCA_038442645.1 Agave tequilana | reverse complement strand
GGCATAGAACCAATTGCTTATAAGAGAGTGTTACGATTTTGTTTTGTTTTCAAGAGGAGATGATGGTCCAAGAAAATCCAATTGAGTTGGAGAAAACGATGACTTGAAGCAGAAGAAGCAAATTAAGGTGAAACAGTTTCTTTTTCAGACGATTGCGAGTTTCTTTATTCTGATAGGATATGAATTGGATTAAATTCTTATTCAATGAAAGTTTATTTCTAAAGATTAAAGTGTCTAGAATCCTTCTAAATCAAGGAGATCAATTTCTAAAGGATTGATCAAGATTCTTCAACCATCCAAGGCCAAGATCATCTCATAGTCCAAATAGAGTTGTATTGTAAAATCTTTACAATAAAAGTTGTAACCAAGCATTGTAATTGCCTCAACCAAGCTGATCTTAAGCAGAAAAAAGGTGAAAAACACCAAGGAGATTAGAAGGAAGCCAAGCAAGAGAGAAGCAAGTGAAGGCGTATAGAGATAAGGTAATACTTTTTTAATTTAAGTCTAGATTAACGAGAAAACTGAATACTCTTGTTGCATCAAGAGAAAAGTTAGATCTCTTTGCACCAAGTTATTATAAAGCTCTCTCAAGTTCTCTCCCCGTGGACGTAGGCCAGTTTGGGCCTAACCACGTTAAATTCTCGTGTTCTTTCTTTATTACTCTTTTGTCTAGGTATTGCTAGTTTGCTTTACAAAGTTTTCATTTGCAAATACTAATCATATTGCCAAGTCCCGCAAATGTCGATCCTGGGAGTAACAATTGATATCGTAGAATATCAATTTTCATCACAACAATTGGTATCAGAGTTAAAGGTTGACGAAGGGCGATATGTCAAAGATAGGAAATTCTACGACAAAGTTCGAGGTCTAGTTCACTGGCAAAGGAAATTTCGACTTATGACAAAAGAGGGTAAAGCCGTTACTGGTGCAACAGATCTTCACAAGCCTTACAGTGTAAGTCAGCAAAACCTGTAGGTACGTTAAACGAGGATTGGGAGAAGATAGATCTAAAGGTTGCAAGCACGATCCTACTATGTCTCGCAAACGAGGTGATGTACAACGTGATGGATGAAAAAACGGCTACAGGATTGTGGTCAGGTTAGATACGTTTTATATGACAAAAAGCTTCTCCAACAAGCTGTATCTCAAGAAACAACTATATAGGCTATGCATGAACGAAGGGACAGCGGTGTTGGAGCATCTAAACTTCTTCAAAAAGGTCATCAGTGAGCTTCTATCTGTTGATGTTAAGATCAACGAGGAGAACAGGTGTTGATACTTTTCAGTTCGCTTCCAGAGTCATATGATCACATCTTCACCATTATACTCTACGGTAAGGAAACTCTCATCTTGGAGGAGGACACATTAACTCTCTTATCTAATGAGATTAAAAAAAAGTCAAGTCAAGAGGAGCAGACAGGATCGAGTTTGGTGGTCACGGGAAGGAAAGAAAGAGAGAAGGAACAAGATCCGAGCTCATCAAAGGCATGTCACTTCTGTCAAAGGGAAGGTCTTTGGAAGAATGAATGCAAGCATCGGAAAGAGTGATTGAAGAAGGGGCAAGCTGCGGTGACAGGCGTAGCATTGAACGGTTTAGAGAAAACTGAAGTATTAATGGCTTCCAATGAAGATAATACCTCTCCAAGGTAAAGGTTGGATATTTGATTCAGGTAGTACAGTTCATGTATGTTCCCTAAAGGAGCTGTTCAACTCCATAGTTGCAAAGGAGAAAGGGATTTGTCAAGATAGTGGATAGCCCAGCTTGCAAGGTCATTGGCACTGGGACAATCAAGGTCACAGAAAGAGATGGGACGGTGCATGCTCTGGAGGCGGTCTGGTATGTCTCGGATGCACGCTACAATCTAATATCCATAAACGTGCTCGACAAAGAAGGATGCTGGATCCAAGTGCAACAAGGTGTCGTCACAGTTAGCCAAATAGACAGGGTAATCCTGAAAGGAGAGAAGTGTGGAGGGTTATACAAGCTGAAGGAAGGAAACTCAGTTCGAGGCGGAGTTTCAAGGATAAGCTTGGAAGGAAGTTCATCGCAGCAAGGTGGAGCTTCAAGTAAGAGTGCAACGGGACGTAAACTGGGTCAAATGTTGCGGTAAAGAGAAAAGGTGCATTCGGGTTAGGCCCGAGATGGTCCAAGTCATGGCGGTAAATCAGCCAAAGGCCCCGGGGAGAGGGGGTAACTATTAAAGGCTTCACGACAAGGTTACAACCAAGAAAAGAATCAAGATATTAATCCAAAATCTAAAGTTGTTTTACTAATGACTTGACAAGTCAAGGTGGAGATTGTTAGGATTTTGTCTTGTTTCCAAGAGGAGATGATGATCCAAGAAAACCTGATTGAGTTGGAGAAGACGATGACTTAAAGCAGAAGAAGCAAATCAAGGTGAAGCAGTTTCCTTTTCAAGCGATTGCGAGTTTTTTTATTCTGGTAGAATACGAATTGGATTAAGTTCCTATCTAATGAAGGTTTGTTTCTAAATATTAAAAGGTCTAGAATCCTTCTAGATTAAGAGAGCAATTCTTAAAAGGATTGATAAAATTCTTCAACCATCCAAAGGCCAGATCATCTCATAATCCAAATAGAAGTTGTATTGTAAAATCCTATAAATAAAGATTATAACCCTGGTCTGCTGCAAACTGCGTTCTTGCTTCTTCTGGATTCTGATCTCTGCACTACCTCTTCCAATGAGTATAAAAAAACCCTTCCGATGTATTTTATCTCCACTTATCTCCTCTATTCTTACAATTCTCCACCTCGGTGAAGATTTTTTAAATCTGAGCCGAACTCCAACAAACATCTGGCGAAATCGGCACACAATCTTAGCTTAAGCGCTCCGAATGAAATCGACACACGATCTCGACGAAATCGACACACGATCTTGACTTGAGCGCTCCGAATGAAATCGACGCACGATCTCAGCGAAATCGGCATGCAATCTCGGCTTGGCCAACAGACGAAACTGATTCATACAAAACGAATCGCCAACACACATACAATTGTTTTAGTTGATCACATTAGATTCAAATTGAGTTTGTCATCGTCACTTGCAACTCTCTCCAAACTCCAATATTAATTGTATTGATTCCAACTTTCAGCTCAGCTATCCAAACAGAATGCGACATACATGCCTTTCCAACACTCAACTGAGCAGAAATATCATATGAGCCGACCAATGAACGTGTCTACAACTCAGCAAATGAATGGAACACCATTCCTAATGACCTCAAGAAGAACCCAACATGAGCCACATTGACTCTCCAATTGACTGCCTCTCCAGTCCAAATGTCTTCAAGATGGTCCAATCAAATCTGAGTAGAGCACACCAACAAACCATCATTGACTTCAGCAAACTGGATACACGCCCCCCTTATGTAAGCTTAACTATCTTCTCACCGAAGATCAAATGTTCATCGAGATCACAACACTTCACTTCTACGTGAAGTCCAACTCTTCACCTCTACGTGAAGTCTCAATCAGCTTCTCGAGAAATCATATACACCAAATAGCTTCATACGTGCTGTATCACCAAATGGTTGCGTCTTTACGACTGCCTACGTGCCTTGCCCAAGAGATCAAGCCAACTGTAGTTCATTAAAATAAGCTCCACTGAGCTCAAGCATCTGTGACTGAATCTTCAACAGCCAACCAGACTGGCTGAGATATATGAATCTACTTGTTATGATCATAGAGAACAACGACCTTCAATTTGAGCTTGTCGCGGTCACCAACTTGAGATTCATGTTTCTTCACCCACCTTCATGGATTTATCTTGGTTCCAAATAGCTGCAAATAATTCGACATTCTCAGCAATATCTTCAACTTGTTCAGCATCAAAACTGGCTACATGATCTCCATCTGGTGTCACATCTGGTGAAGTTGTTACTAATGCCGAACCAACTGGAGGTGGTGGAGTAGCATCAACCTCCACCCGCTGCGATACATCCTTGGTCTTCAATCTCTCCACCTACTGAGAGATGGTAGATTCAACAATGAAGTCTCATTGAATATGATATACTGACTCAATATAATCTTCTTGTTTTTGGGGTCCCACAACCTGTAGCCTTTCATATTTCTTTTGACACCCAAAGCACAAACTCTTCTTTTCTCGCAGATTCATCTTGCCATCTTTAGCACAAAAGTAAGCTGGACTTTCAAATTTTCACGGTAAATCATGATCTTGAGCAGCTTTTTCAAATCAAACTTTCAGAGGAGTTTTACCTTCTATCGCAGTCGATGACTATCCATTTATGAGATGGCTAGCATATACAATCGCTTCAGCCTAAAACGATTTGTCTAATCGTGCATTAAACAATAAACACCGAGCTTTGTCCAGTAAGGAATGATTTATCTCCTTAGCCAACCCATGTAATCTATTTGTGAAGTGAGTACCAATACCAGTGTTCTAGCTAAATTGTAAGAATTGGTTCTTGTATTTTTAAACATTACTAATTTGTAGCTCCTTAATCTTCCTCCCAGTCTGTTTCTCCATCATATCATTCCACCTTCCACTTCACCAGCATACCTAGGGATTCAAATCTTTATTGTATGGGATATATCCAACAATGCCTAGATAAATTATCAATAAAAGAGACAAAGTACCAATGACCTCCACGCGATGCAGTGTTACAGATTCCCAAATACTTGCGTGAATACAATCAAGAAACCTTCCGAGTGTGAGTAGTAGTGCTGAATTTCACCTTCTTCTTTTTCAGAACGTCGTATTCACCCAATTTCATGTTGCAGGTAGATGCAACTTCTAATGATCTCTTTTTTGCTAGAGCTTGTAAAGATTTTTCTCCTCCATGTCCGAGCCTCATCTGCTAGACCTGTGTACAAACTTCATTTGAAGAAATAGAAGTCTCAACCTGATCTGTAACTGTACAACCCTTCAAGTAATAGAGATTGTTTCAGTAGACGCCCTTCATAACCACCATTGAGCCTTTGGTCGTCTTGAGAACACTATCTCCTATAGATACCACAAGACTCATTTTTTCTAAAGCACCAACTAAGATAAGGTTACTTTTGAGTTGAGGTACATACCTCACTTCTTTCAATTCTCGTATTATCACATCAAACCATCTTGATACAGACTATACATATCCCTTCCACATTACATGAATGATCATCACCCATGACAGCGAAACATCCATCTAACTTCTCAAAGCTAGAAAATCAATTCCTGTTTGGGCACACATGATAGGTAGCTCATGTATCTAAGATCTACTGAGAATCACCTAAGTAACCAATAGTAGTAGTAATTGAGAAAGAGAATATCGATGAGTCTGAATCTGATCCATCCGTTTGTGAAGTACTGATGAGTATTGACCACCTGTGCGAGATATGCCTCAGTCTTTCACTCCTTCTTCTTACCTTTGGCCTTGGATAATCAACCTTCTAGTGCCCTAACTCTTTTGCATAAGGTGCATTGGTTCTTTTTCAGATCTCTGAAACCTGACCTGGACTTTAATCTTCCCCGATCACCTCTGCCCTTCCGATTTGAACTCATGCCTCTTACCGCCAATGCCTCTGCTGATGTACTCTCAGAAGAAGACAATCTATCCCGCCTTCTTATTTTATAATTCACAAGAGCAGCCGACACCTTACTATATTTAAGTGTTTATCTTTCATTGATCAATGTAAGAGTAAAGGCCTTATACTCTTCTTCAGGAAGAAAATTCAATAGAATCACCGCCTTATCCTCTTCATCGATCTTTATATCCACATTAACTAAGTCTGTAAGAAGCCTTGTGAAGCTATTCATGTGTTCATTAATGGAGAGTCCTCTCTTCATTTAGAAGCAATAAGCCTCCTCTTCAACTGCAACCGCGACTCGATGCTCTTCGTCAGATACTTTTTCTCTAGGATCTCCCACAGCTGCCTTGCAGATGTTCATGCAACACATGATACTTGATGTCTTATATCAAACAAGACCTTATCAAGCCACACGCCGTTCAGTTCATCTTGTCCCAATCCTCTTCAGTAGTAGTCTCGCGCTTTTTCTCCAACCATAGAGTGTCTTCAAAGTTTGATACCGTCAATGCATCCATCACCTAAATCTCCACATACCAAGTTATTCTTACCTTCGAACTTAACCACATCAATCCTCAATGGATGTGGATTCACGAATTTTACCGTAGATGTACTATCTCCAGCCATTTTCTCAATTTATTCCTCAAACAATGCAGAAAACAAATAGAGTTAGATCAAAAACTAGATAAAGATAGGATCTTTACCTCAAAGAGAAACCCTCGAAGAGTTTCCGAAGTGATCTACTTCAAATTTGATTCTTCGAGCAATGCAAACGCTGTTTTGAGATTGACACCGATATCACAAATAGTCCCACGCTACTCTAAGATCGACACGCAATCTCCGCTAAATAGTCACCAATGCCCTGGAATTGACACACTATCTCAAGACGACCTGGGATGCTCTACTATCATTTGTTGTGCCTAGCACCTCCTTACAATAACCAACTTGAGGAACCCAAGTAATGGAGATAGACGCGTCAGAGAAGTACCCACATGACAAGAATAGAGAAACAAGAGAGAAGGTAAGCCAACACAATATTTAACGAGGTTCGACAATTTACCTACGTCCTCGGGGTAAGGGAGAGAGATTTTATTGATTCAACAATCAATTACAAGTTGTTCCTTGAGAATTTCAGAGGGACACAATTCATAAGGGCTCTAACCCTTTATAACCAGAGAGTCGCAGGGTTTTAGGAAACCTCAATTGGGTTCTCTTCAAATCAGAAACGAAATCCGAATCCATTCAAGAGAGCAGTCGCCTGTCAGTCGACCGGGCGCCGGTCGACCGACCTTATCCCTCGGGCGACCGACCTTATCCCTCGGTCGATCGGGCTGCGCCTGTGCACGTTGTGCATGCCGGCCGACCGAGCGGCCGACCGGGCTCTGTCCTGGTCTGCTGCAAACTGCGTTCTTTTCTCTTCTGGATTCCGATCTCCACATTAGCTCTTCCAATGAGTTTAAAAACTCTTCCCATGTTTTTATCTCCTCTTATCTCCTCTCTCCCCTACATGACAGTGTCTGTGGAGAACTAAAGATCATTGTATTCTGCATTGTTCTTATCAACATCCTTCAGCTCGTGAAGAATCACACATCTCCTTTATCTCAAAGAACTGAAGATCATTGTATTCTGCATTGTTCTTGTCAACATCCTTGAGCTCGTGAAGAAGCACACATGTCCTTTTTCTCGACCCTTATCTTTTAATCTTCTAAAGACATATTATGTAGTTGTAATATTAAATAGTTGTAGTGACAATCTACATTTTGCTTTCAATTACTTATGTCATGCCACATAGTTTAACCGTTCTATTTTCGCCACCAATTCTATTCTTCGTCAATAGCTTATGAATATTGGCATAACGGAGGAGAGAGCCGATATATGTACTGAACTTAGTATTCAGATCAATTAACTCACACCCTCGGGGAACCTGGCTGGATTCGTCTCCAAGCTACACTCTGTATGTTAATTAATCTATAAAATTTGTGCATGTTTGTCCCCTAGTCTAAATGTTAAACTCTTTAGAAAAATATATTGAATTAAATCTGGGGCTTTTTTTGAGTATTATAATCTTGTACAATTTTGACATTTAAGTAGCAGTACAATAGCTTTGGTGGTGGGTGGGTGGGTGTATACAGGGAAACGTGTGAAGATTGATGTTTTTTACATTGCTTTTATCAACATCCTTCAGCTCCTTAAGAAGCACAATTTTCCCTTGTCTCAACCCTTATCTTTTGATCTTCTAGAGACAATTAAACATTTGTAATAATTTAAGTAGTTCCAGCAACAATCTCCATTTTTCTTTCAATTACTCATGCCATGCCTTGATAACAAAAATAAAAAATTTGAGGGGAGGAACAGAGAAATAATAATGATAATTTATTTAATCTTTTATGAAAGATACAATTCTCACTCAATTCTTCTTCTACTTTTTTACTTTACATTCTCACCAAACAACTCCTTGTATAGAGATCTAAATAACTCTTGAAACACAATTTTAGAACTCAAAAGACACATATCTTCTTAAGAGATACAACCCTTCATTTCAAATAGACACGACTCTTCGAAGAGACACAACTCTTTATTTCTTATCATATCAGGTTTAATTTCAATATTTTTCCTTAAATCTGAAGTAACCATCCCAAGTTGACTCTGTATTATAGAGAATATTTCATGCTTCAGTGGTTTTATGAATGAAAATATCAGCAAGTTGATCTTGGATCTTAACAGAAATTAGTTCAACTTTATTCTCTTTTATGGTCTCCCGGATAAAGTAATAACGAGTATAAATGTGTTTGCTCCTTTCATAGAAAATGGGATTATTTGCAAGTGCAATGGCTGATTTATTGTTGGTTGTTCTTGGTTAAGTTGAAGATCATTAAGTAAATTTCGTAACTAAAAATTATGACAAACTCCAGATGATGCAGCAACATATTCTGCTTCAAAGTAGAAAGGGTGACAATCACTTGCTTCTTTGATGACCAAGAAAATGACGTATTACCCAGGAAGAAAACATAACCCGTAGTACTCTTTCGTTCATCAACATCTCCTGCCCAATCACTGTCAGTATAATCAATGAGTTGAAAGTCATCACACCTTGTGTAGAGAAGTCCACAGGTGATAGTTCCTTTGTTGTAGTGCATGTAACGCCCCGATCCCGCAGGTACGGGGACGTTATGGCGACGTACATACGCGAGGTGAAAACACGCTCACGCGTACGTTAAGCCTCAGTACAGTACATTACCTAAATATAGACATGGGTCCCAGCATGAAATAAGTACAAGAATACCTGCAGAAAAGGGTGAGTGATCATAACAGATAGGAAAAATAGGGACAAATAAGAGAACAACAATAAATCATAAAGATACCTATGAAGTGTCTCGATGAGGAATCTCCTATGTGACTCCAAGGCACTCTCGGATATTACGGTACGCGGATCTCCAATCTGGGTACGCAAACCCAGGGTGGTCAGAAAGAGACCTAGTGAGTGGTAAAATGAAGGAGGCAGTAATATATATAATAGTAATACAAGCACGATACATAGATATTTACATGATGTTGTATTAGTGATACCATATAATAGTATAAAATAAACAGTAGAAAAATATAGAAACATGTCATCTTTTAATACCATCAATACCTCGCCAGTTATCATCAGATCATGTCTATAGTCGTGTCCAGTTTATATCATACATAATGTAGTCTAGTGGTTATGTACTGGACATGCTAGAGTGACGTGATAGAAATAAACATGCGAGTGGCGCGTGATAGACGTGTACAGGCAGATGGGCCTGTGCAGTGTAATCACTATACGGTGTGGTGTATATACAGTAGTGATGTCTGCTATACAGAAAGCATAATATATGCAATGCAGAACATGCGTCGTATGCCATGCAATGCAGAACATGCGTCATATGCCATCACAGACAGTATAACATATGCCAGTAAAGTAACAAGTATACAGGTAATGATATCGGATAAAGTAGTATGAACAAGAACAAGATAGCATACAGGTACCAGGCATGTCATATGATTTATACATAGTAGCAATCAGTACCACCTGGTATTTTAATCACTCTCTTCCAGTGTCCCATACCACTGGCAGTTCATACTGGAGCCCGCACTCCAGTCGAACCCATCCGGACATGGCCTACGGGTACCATTATCCAGACGAGAGAGTGATCAAATAACAAGTGTTCCCGACGTCACTAATGTGTAGACTGTTTTATGATGTTAATTGGAAACCCATGGTCGAGGAGTTCTTATCGGGTAGGTGTATCCCGTGCATACCCGGGATCACGGCCTTTATCAAACCCCTGGCTGCTAAGACCAGAGCCCTCCGCTAAGAGGGGAACAATAATCAAGTAACAATAGCTCATGGAGCAATACAATCGGTAGGTAGCACTACCATCCCCTGCAGTGGGAGAACAATATGGATCCAGTACATCACCCGATAAGATCTAATCAACCGTCAAGTCTCCCCCATACCCCAGTTAACTTTATGATCTGATATGTCAAGTATACAATGTAACAAGAACAACTACTGTACATGATACGGGTAATATGATAACTGGACTAGAGCTCTGTTGATAACATAGAACAATATAACGAGAAACGGGAACAATTTAACAGGAACAATATAACGGGAAATGGGAACAATATAACGGGAACAATAAATGTGGGATTCCACATATCGCATATCAACAGCTCTCATGTCCAGTATCGGGAATATCCATATCAGTAACAGAAACAATCATATAACATGACTACGGTACCATGGAACAATAATACATGTAGTATGAATGGGAATCCATATGACAAGAATAAAGAAACCATACATGCATGTGTAACAGTGATATGCCGAGAAGCCATGTAACGATAATCACACTATATGACATGACGGTAGTCTGTGCATGGGTATATCCGTGTACCAGTGGAACATATATGTGTAGCAATCTATGTGATAGCACATGTAATAACAGTGGTCAGTGTATAATGTCATACCGTGTCCAGTGACCTAAAGTATCCATGTCATCGTGTCGTGAATCTCAGTATCTACGTCATGGTGAGACGTGTACATGAAACTACCTGACACCTACATGAAATAATGATATCCAGGGTTACTGCTATGTATATGAAATACGGTGTTCCGTGTACTAGGGGTCGGTAAGGGTAACAGGGACTAGTGACACGAGTTTGTATCATAGAGTACGCGTGTATGTGTGGTGTAACAGACGCGTATCAGTGTAACTGTCACAGTATTGTAGAACCATACCAGTGATCCATGTAGTGACAGTGTCTCGTGGTCCTTTATCCGTATTCGTTTCTTATTTATGTTTACCATCCTATGATACAGTTCTTATTATAAAACAGAACGTTTATAGTGCTTAACCCATAATGTCAAGTGCATAACTAAAGTAATCACTCATGGTATTAAACAGAAATAAATATGATTTCAAAAGAAAACACTCACAACCTGGCCATAAGATTGTAGCTCTCTTCCCCACGATCGCAACGGATCCAGAATCGCCCGAATCGGAGTCCGATGCTCCAGATATCGCCCGAACACTAAATCAGACAAAAGGGTTAAATATGTAAATAAAATAAGTTAAATGTAATTAATAAAAGTGAGCAGGGGTTTACCTTTAATGGGTTACGGATGCGGGTTGAGGTTAACGGGTCGGGTTCAGATCCAAACCCGAACCCATAACTTAAACTTTATCGGGTCGGGTTTAAACCCAACCCCCCCTCAATAACCAATGTTGTTATTGGGTTCGGGTTATACCCGAACCCAATACAACAACAGCAGCAGCTCTTGATGCTGCTGCCGTGAACAGGCCGGCCAGCCCTGCTGGCCGGCGACAGGAGGAGGGCCGCCGGCGGCGGTCCCGGCCGCCGGCGGCGCAGTTGACAGTCCGGGAGAGAGAGAGAGATAAAGATAGAGAGAGAGAAAAGGGAGAGGGAGAGGGGGACAGGGCTGAGGGGGCAGCGGCTGCCCAGGCCGCCAGGTCGACGGCCCGACGGCGGTGCTCAGGCCGCCGGCGGCGGTCCGGGGCCGCGCGGGGCCGAGTACAGGACTGGGTAGAGAGAGAACGGGAGAAGGAGGAGAGAGAGAAAGTGAAGGAAGTGGGGGGACCGGGGCTGGCGGCGGCCAGCCCCACCGGCGTCGCGCCACTGCCGGCGGCTCCGCCCTGCCGGCGGTGCTACCAGAGGAGGAGAGAGAGGGAAAGAGGGGTCTGGAGGGAGAGATTTAGAGAGGGGAAGAATTTATGGGTGAGAGAGAGAGGCGGTGGGAGAAGAGTGAGGAAGAAGCCAGAGAAGAGAAAGGAAAGAAAAGAAAAGAAGTTTTAAAAAAAATAATTTAATAATATTTTAATATAGTCAAAAATTGACTAGCTCCGAACGATGCCCAAAAATTACAGAAAATATAGAATATTAGCCTGAGACGTAAGAAGATGAAGACGGTTTACAGAAACTCGATCCGGTTTGCAAATTAAAAATTCCGGAAGCTGTCGCCGATACGGGCGACCCGTTTGGCCGGATTTTCGATAAATTCAAAAAATCCCCAAAAATACCCGAACGTAGATAACACGATTCTAATACATGGTGAAAGCGGATTCTCAAAATTCTATCCCGTTTGTGAAATAAAAATCATAAAGCCTATTATCGGTATCGGTCGACACCGACTACGGAGATTTCCAAAATAATACAGGAAAATTCCAGAAAAATCTTGAAAAATCTCAATATTAGAAAATAATTTTTGAAATTGAAATCAATCCAATCAGACTACCACGGAGGTCAAATCAATTTTATACGTCGTATCGGGTACTGATACGGTGATACGTACATCAGGGATCAGGGTGTGACATTTCTCCCCACCTTACAAAAATTGTGTCCTCGCAATTTCCATTCAAGTGTGAGAACAAGATTTCCAACCCCAAAGCCTAAAGGTTACGGGTCCACGATTTCCGCTGCGCACTCTGCTATCTATAAGGAACTCGAGATGGAAAGTATGATAATGAACGAACCCTAACGGATGGAAAGCAAGACGATGCAAGGGAAGCGAGAAGGAAATCGATGTTCTGGTTGACATCTGGAAGGAAGGAAGGAACACAAACGAGTCAAGGATGAATTGTCAAGGTCATGGTATTCTTGTACTCGTCGCTGGATCCCAGTTCAGATACAGACAAGTTAATCTGAACCTGATTGTACTGTTGGTAAGAGCTCAAGGATTGACCCAGGTGGTTACCCACACCAGGTGTGAACCTAAGCTCTGATACTACTATGTAACGCCCCCGATCCCGCAGGTACGGGGACGTTATGGCGCGACGTACATACGCGAGGTGAAAACACGCTCACGCGTTACGTTAAGCCTCAGTACAGTACATTACCTCAATATAGACATGGGTCCCAGCATGAAATAAGTACAAGAATACCTGCAGAAAAGGTGAGTGATCATAACAGATAGGAAAATAGGGACAAATAAGAGAACAACAATAAATCATAAAGATACCTATGAAGTGTCTCGATGAGGAATCTCCTATGTGACTCCAGGGCACTCTCGGATACTACGGTACGCGGATCTCCAATCTGGGCACGCAAACCAGGGTCGTTAGAAAGCGACCTAGTGAGTGGTAATATGAAGGAGGCAGTAATATATATAATAGTAATACAAGCACGATACATAGATATATTACATGATGTTGTATTAGTGATACCATATATAAGTATAAAATAAACAGTAGAAAATATAGACATGTCATCTTTTATACCATCAATACCTCGCCAGTTATCATCAGATCATGTCTATAGTCGTGTCCAGTTTATATCATACATAATGTAGTCTAGTGGTTATGTACTGGACATGCTAGAGGTGACGTGATATAAATGAACATGCGAGTGGCGACGTGATAGACGTGTACAGGCAGATGGGCCTATGCAGTGTAATCACTATACGGTGTGGTGTATATACAGTAGTGATGTCTGCTATACAGAAAGCATAATATATGCAATGCAGAACATGCGTCGTATGCCATGCAATGCAGAACATGCGTCATATGCCATCACAGACAGTATAATATGCCAGGTAAAGTACAAGTATACAGGTAACATGATATCGGATAAAGTAGTATGAACAAGAACAAGATAGCATATAGGTACCAGGCATGTCATATGATTTATACAATAGTAGCAATCAGTACCACCTGGTATTTTAATCACTCTCTTCCAGTGTCCCATACCACTGGCAGTTCATACTGGAGCCCGCACTCCAGTCGAACCCATCCGGACATGGCCTACGGGTACCATTATCTAGACGAGAGAGTGATCAAATAACAAGTGTTCCCGACGTCACTAATGTGTAGACTGTTTTATGATGTTAATTGGAAACCCATGGTCGAGGAGTTCTTATCGGGTAGGTGTATCCCGTGCATACCCGGGATCACGGCCTTTATCAAACCCCTGGCTGCTAAGACCAGAGCCCTCCGCTAAGAGGGGAACAATAATCAAGTAACAATAGCTCATGGAGCAATACAATCGGTAGGTAGCACTACCATCCCCTGCAGTGGGAGAACAATATGGATCCAGTACATCACCCGATAAGATCTAATCAACCATCAAGTCTCCCCCATACCCCAGTTAACTTTATGATCTGATATGTCAAGTATACAATGTAACAAGAACAACTACTGTACATGATACGGGTAATATGATAACTGGACTAGAGCTCTGTTGATAACATAGAACAATATACGAGAAACGGGAACAATATAACAAGAACAATATAACGGGAAACGGGAACAATATAACGGGAACAATATAACGGGAACAATATAACGGGAATAATATAACGGGAACAATAAATGTGGGATTCCACATATCGCATATCAACAGCTCTCATGTCCAGTATCGGGAATATCCATATCAGTAACAGGAAACAATCATATAACATGACTACGGTACCATGGAACAATAATACATGTAGTATGATGGGAATCCATATGACAAGATAAAGAAACCATACATGCATGTGTAACAGTGATATGCCGAGAAGCCATGTAACGATAATCACACTATATGACATGACGGTAGTCTGTGCATGGGTATATCCGTGTACCAGTGGAATATATGTGTAGCAATCTATGTGATAGCACATGTATAACAGTGGTCAGTGTATATGTCATACCGTGTCCAGTGACCTAAAGTATCCATGTCATCGTGTCGTGAATCTCAGTATCTACGTCATGGTGAGACGTGTACATGAAACTACCTGACACCTACATGAATAATGATATCCAGGGTAACTGCTATGTCTATGAAATACGATGTTCCGTGTACTAGGGGTCGGTAAGGTAACAGGGGACTAGTGACACGAGTTTGTATCATAGAGTACGCGTGTATGTGTGGTGTAACCAGACGCGTATCAGTGTAACTGTCACAGTATTGTAGAACCATACCAGTGATCCATGTAGTGACAGTGTCCGTGGTCCTTTATCCGTATTCTTTCTTGTTTATGTTTACCATCCTATGATACAATTCTTATTATAAACCAGAACGTTTATAATGCTTAACCCATAATGTCTAGTGCATAACTAAAGTAATCACTCATGGTATTAAACAGAAATGAATATGATTTCAAAAAGAAAAACACTCACAAACTGGCCATAGGACTGTAGCTCTCTTCCCACAGATCGTAACTGATCCAGAATCGCCCGAATCGGAGTCCGGATGCTCCAGATATCGCCCGAACACTAAATCAGACAAAAGGGTTAAATATGTAAATAAAAATAAGTTAAATGTAATTAATAAAAGTGAGCAGGGTTTTACCTTTAATGGGTTACGGATGCGGGTTGAGGTTAATGGGTCGGGTTCAGATCCAAACCCGAACCCATAACTTAAACTTTATCGGGTCGGGTTTAAACCCAACCCCCCCTCAATAACCAATGTTGTTATTGGTTTCGGGTTATACCCGAACCCAATACAACAACAGCAGTAGCAGCAGCTCTTGCTGCTGCTACCGTGAACAGGCCGGCCAGCCCTGCTGGCCGGCGACAGGAGGAGCCGGCCGCCGGCGGTCCCGGGCCGCCGGCGGCGCAGTTGACAGTCCGAGAGAGAGAGAGAGATAAAGATAGAGAGAGATAGAAAAAGGGAGAGGGAGAGAAGGGGGACAGGGCTGAGGGGGCAGCGGCTGCCCAGGCCGCCAGGTCGACGGCCGCCCAGACCAGCGGCGGTGCTCAGGCCGCCGGCGGCGGTCCGGGGCCGCGCGGGGCCGAGTACAGGACGGGAGAGAGAGAACGGGAGAAGGAGGAGAGAGAGAAAAGTGAAGGAAGTGGGGGACCGGGGCTGGCGGCGGCCAGCCCCGCCGGCATCGCGCCACCGCCGGCGGCTCCGCCCCGCCGGCGGTGCTTCCAGAGGAGGAGAGAGAGAGGGAAAGAGGGGTCTGGAGGGAGAGATTTAGAGAGGGGAAGAATTTATGGTGAGAGAGAGAGAGGCGGTGGGAGAAGAGTGTGGAAGAAGCCAGAGAAGAGAAAGGAAAAGAAAAGAAAAGAAGTTTTAAAAAATAATTTAATAATATTTTAATATGGTCAAAAATTGACTAGCTCCGAACGATGCCCCAAATTACAGAAAATATAGAATATTAGCCTGAGACGTAAAAGAAGACAGTTTATAGAAACTCGATCCGGTTTGCAAATTAAAATCCCGGAAGCTGTCGCCGATACGGGCGACACCGGTTTGGCCGGATTTTCAATAAATTCAGAAAAATCTCCAAAAATACCCGAACGTAGATAACACGATTCTAAGATGCATGGTGAAAGCGGATTCTCAAAATTCTATCCCATTTGTGAAATAAAAATCATAAGCCTATTATCAGTATCGGTCGACACCGACTACGGAGATTTCCAAAATAGTACAGGAAAATTCCAGAAAAATCTTGAAAATCTCAAATATTAAAAATAATTTTTGAAATTAAAATCAACCCAATCGGACTACCATGGAGGTCAAATCAATTTTATACGTCGTATCGGGTACTGATACGGTGATACGTACATCGGGATCAGGGTGTGACAGTGCAGGATCCTTTTTGTAGCCATTAAATGAGTAGATTTGGCTTCTCCTATAACGACTAACCAACCCAACTCCGTAGAGAATATCTAGCCTTGTGCAAGTCAAATAACGAAGACTTCTCACCAAGCTTTTGAAATAACTGTCATCAACATTGCTCCTTCATCATATCATGATAATTTGATTCCACAATCAACTGGTGTACTTACTGCATTGCTCTCTTCCATGTTAAATTTCTTCAAAATGGATTTTGCATAAGCTTCTTGAGTGATGAAAATTCTTTTTTCCTCTTGCTTCACTTCAATACCCAAATAGTAGGACATAAGCCCTATGTCAATCATCTCAAACTTTCGAATTATGGAGTCTTTGAACTCTTGGATCATTTTAGCATTGTTTCCTGTAAGTATAATCATCAACATACAAACAGACTAGTAAAAAATCTCCATTCTTTTCCTTCTTTGTATATAGGGCATGTTCATATGGGCATTTGATGACCCATTAACTGAAAATGTTCATCAATCCTGCTGTTCTAAGCTCTTGGTGCCTCATCATAATTAATCCCAGCTTTTTGATTGTAACCTTTGACAACCAACCGAGCTTTATAGCGTTCAATACCTCTTTTCACATTCTTCTTTATTTTGTACACCCACTTGACTCCAATTGCTTCCTTTCCTTTCGGTAGTGTAGTAAGTTCTCATGTACTATTCTTCTCGATAGCCTTGACTTCTTCATCCATGGCTTCTTTCCATCTTCTATCTTGGACGACTTCTTCTTCAAAGCATACAGCTCATAATTAAAAAAATAGACAAAAGAGTGTAAGATTGTTTTCATCTTCGTTACCTCGTACAACTCGGAGAGTGTTCTTGTATTTTGGGCCTTGAAGAAGAATTTGGTGGGGGTGATGATCATGCCAGAGAACTACCAAGATTTGAAGATGATAAAGGAGATGGAGTATGTGCTTCCAACTCCTTTGGTGCTTAGACTTCTTCTTCATAGAACATCCCTGGACTATTCCATTCTTCTTGTGATTTTTACTCCCATGTTCTTTCTTCATCAAACTCCACATCTTTACTTACTTTAATTTTGTCACTACATGGATCGTACAACTTGTAGCCCTTTGTCCTTGAATTGTAGCCGATGAGAACAAACTCGGCACTAAACTCATCAAGCTTGGTACTTCTTTGTTTTGGTACATGTGCATATGTGATGATTCCAAACACGCTTAGGTGTCCAACTCCAAGCTTCCGTCCACTCCATGCTTCTTGCGGTGTCATATTCCATAAGCTTCTGGTAGGACTTCGATTCAGTATGTAGATGACACAGTCTATAGCTTCAGCTCAGAAGCTTTGGGCATCTGTTTCTACTTCACCATGCTTCTTGTCATGTTCAAGATTATTTGATTCTTTCTCTCAACAACTCTATTTTGCTAGGCGAGTATGTGTGCTGTCAGAGAGTGTCGAGTCCCTTGTTCTTCACAGAAAGCTTCAAATTTCTTTGATGTGAATTCCCCTCTTCTATCAGACCGATGGAATTCAGAATATATCCACTTTCCTTTTCTACAGAGCTCTTGAATTTTTTAAATATTTCAAACTCTTCAGGTTTGTTTTTCAAAAAATAACTCAAGTTTTTCTTAAAAAATCATCAGTACATGTTAGGAAGTACTTGTTTTCTTCAAGAGAAATTGAAGAGATTGGGCCACAAATGTCTGTATAAACAAGTTGTAGAGGTTTGATGCTCTAAATCTTGATTCTTTTGCAAAGCTGCTTCGTTGATATTTACCAAGTAGACACTCTTTGCATGGTTGCTTTGGGTGATCGATGAAAGGTAGTTGTTTCATCAACTGTTACTTAGATAATAACTTGAAATCTCTAAAATTTAGATGTCCATACCTCATGTGCCATAACCAGGATGGATCTTTGATATTTGTATTCAAACACATCGCATTATCAACTTGAACATTTAGAAGGAACATCCGATTCTTCGTCATCTGAACTTTTGCAATTAGCCTCTTCTTTTGATCTCTGATACAGACACAATCTTCCATATGGATGATATATCCCTTCTCTAGTATTTGTCCTAAGTTAAGAAGATTGTTCCTCATGTCTGAAACAAGTAGATATTAAAAATAAATCGTGACTCTCATCTTTTTTGCTGAATTAGAATCTTACCTTTTTCTTTTACTGAAATCTTTGAGAAATTACCAAATAAAATTTGGACATCTGCTGATTCATCAAGCTCTATGAACATGTCTTCTTTTCACACATGATTGTTGGCACTTGTATCAAGGTACCACATGCTTTTATTTGCTTCTTCTCCTTTGAAAGCTAGCCGAATAGCATGTTCTTCTTCTAAGTATTGCTTTCTCTTTCAATATGGTTAGGTGTACGATTCCAGCATTCTGAAGTTTAATGACCATACTTCTTACAATTTTAACATTGAATTTGAGATTTTTTCATATCTTTCACTTTCAGGGGAAAAACAATTTCATAACCCCTTGAAAATCTTTATTTTTGCACTGTTTCTTCATAGTTTTTGGTGGTGAATCTACTTCTTTCCATCTTGTGCTCATCCTTTGAGATCCCCCACGACCTCAGAAGCTTCCTCTACCTTGATAGTTGGTTCGATTTCGATCATCTATACTTTTATTTTTGGCTTCCCCCGCTCTTCTTTCAATTTTGAGTTTTGATTGCAGAACTTGCTCTAATTCTCTGTTCTTTGATTTGCAGAGAACTCATAAGCTTGTTATTAGTCATGACCTCCAAATCCTTAGCTTCTTCAGTAGCAACACTATATAATCATACTTTTGATCAAGCGATCGGAGTAAATTTCTTACTCAAACATCTTCAATGGTTTCATCATTTCATCGCAATTGATTCATAACAGACTGAACACTTGTGAAATAGTCTGAAATTGACTCTTTGATTTTCATCTCCCGGCCTTCGAACTCCTTTCTAAGTGTTTGGAGTCGAGGGCATCATGCCATTTTGCCATCTTCTCCTTGCTCTGTACCACTTTGATAATAAAAAAAATAAATTTGAAGGGAGGAGCAGAGAAAATAACAATGATAAATCTATTTAATTTTTTATGGAAGATACAATTTTCACTCAATCATTTTTCTTCTGCTTTCTTACCTTACATTCTCACCTAACAACCAACTTTTATAGAGATCTAATGACTCTTAAAACACAACTTTTGAATTCAAAGGACACATCTCTTCCTAAGAGATACAACCCTTTATTTCAAATAGACACGACTCTCCGAAGAGACACAACTCTTTATTTCTTATCATATCAGGTTTAATTCTCATGCTACACAAGTTAGCCATTCTAGTTTTTAGCCGCCGATTCTGTTCTTTGTTAATAGCTTCTAAATTTTGGTAGAAATGGGAGAAATGGCTGATATATGACCAAACTTAGTGCTTTAGATGCCCACTCCACCTTGGAAAAAATGGCCGGATTTGTCTCCAAGCGACTCCTCCCCATGCATTCATAAAAAGTACACCCTTCTGCATTCTCAATTTACTCATCATGGTAACCGGGAATCTGCAATGCTGTCCCAGTGAAAACCTGGATATATTTTTTGTGCTTAACCATTATAAAATAGTTTCAGCTAAATCTTGTGTTCAGTCTTCCCTCAAACTTGGGTGTCCTTTCGATCTAATGCCTGTCTTGCTGGAAAATTATTTTCTCCCATGGCTTTTCGGATGGAATTAAATGTGACATAATCAGTGATTTTCCTGCACTTCTGTTATGGACTTTCCTTGATAAAGCATTATGCAGTATGAACACTTGTCTCAGGAAGCCAATGGATTCTCTCTAAAATTACTGACTTAATGTCAGTAAATTTCTCGCAAATTTAGTTTTTTTCTAGAGGGATAAACTAGAGTCATGAAGGGAGATGAATTATGGCGTAGAATGAATTAAGTGGTTGAGGCAATCTGGTCTTTGTAATTTGGTAAACACTATAAAACACAAACACTTCTATAGTGAAGCTGTCTCTAACACATGTCACACGCATGTATTTATGTTTTTTGTGTTCGTGTATAATTTTAGAATTTCTTGTGTGTCAGTCTGTCATGTAGAGTCATTTTACGTCAGCATGTTTGTGTTGGTGCTTTTAAGAAAATCATTATGGGGAAGGTTACATGGTTAGATCAACCTAATTGCTCAATGGTATGAAACAGTTCAGGGTCTTAGATCACTATGGCGACATTGCTTATAATATGCTGTGGTTATTCACTATGAGCATCGATACAAGCAAAGGGACAAGCATATGACACGGACATGGACACGGAGATGCAGCAAATCTTTATAAACCAGGATGCAAGGACACATTGATATGGCTACACAAGTGCGTTTACGACACTGATATGGACATGGAGATACAACTAATCTTTATAAACTAGGCTGCAGGACACATTGACATGGCTACATAAGTGGCACACATGTGTGATGTGTGTGGGTTTGTATATGTATGAACATCAAAATCTCTACTAATTAGATATGCTTATTATAGGAATAGGAAGAATAAAAGACCTTAATAGTTTAATAAATTCATAGCTTCTACTTAAGTCATTAACCAAACAAAAAAGTCATAAAAGTCCAAGGCCTTATGATGCTCTTCACATGTTGGACTGTTAGGTTATATAATAACATCTAACTTATCTCAAAGGTCTACACTTTTGTGTGTTTAAGTGACATATGGCTTCAAAATCCCTAACATCATGATTTCAAATATTGACCAATTCCGACATATATGGGCAACATTGTATTGGGTTTTGAGGTACCGATACGATATTAACCCCATAATATTGGCTGATATCTGACTGATACTATCAATTTTGTTGATATTGATGACCCATATTGACGATATTAATACAAAAAACTTTTGGCTAATACCAAATACTGTAGGGAGAGGAGATAGAGAAGATGGAAGAAGGTAGCACAGAGATTGGAAGACAAAGGAGCAAGACAGCGCATTGAAGCAGGCCAAGTTAGCTCCCGGTTGACCGCACGGTCGACCGGTGGAGAAGGCCGGTCGACCGTGTACACGACTGCACAGGGATTATCCTGGTCAACCGCCCGGTCAACCGTGGCATAGAGCGGTCGACCGCCTGGTCGACCGACTGAAAGCAGGCTGCTCTCGACTTGGGTTCGGTCGACCGTGGCATTGGTCGGTCGACAACTGTCACGGGCAGATTCTTTTGACTTTGAATCTCTCAAACTCGCGCGGTACTTAACTCGCTCTTTCTCCTTAGCGGTGAAGCTAAGTCAGCCTAACCCTCACACTCACTCACTCAAGAGAGAGAACACTTAGAGAAGAAGTGAAAACTTGTATTGCTTACTCTTCCTTTCCTTAATGATTACAAATGAGCACCCTAGGCCCCTATTTATAGGCAAGGGCTTGTACAAGAATTCTCTAGAATTGGAGGCTTTTAGAATATCTAGAAGCTTCCCTATATTCATCCCTAAATATCTTATTCTAAAATCCTCTAGGAATCTTCTATGGAATATCCTTATAGGGACAGACACGATTTCTGCTGTCCTTTATAGATTCGGATTTCTTTTCTGATTGGGATCGAATCCAGCTGGGGTTTCCTAAAACTCAGGGACTCTATGGCTATAAAGAAGGGTTAGAGCCCTCATGTATTGTATCCCTGAAAGTTTCCTCAGTATCCCTCTGTATTAGTTTGTATTGATTGTTGAATCAATAAAATCTCTCTCTCCCTTTCCCTGAGGATGTAAGCACGTCGCCAAACCTTGTTAAATACTGTGTTGATTGCTTTTCTCTATTATTTTCTATTCTTGTCGTGTTGGGTACATCTACGGCTGCATCAGTCTCCACCTGATTGGTGGATTCCTCAGAGAGGTTGTTGCTCTGCAGCAACAATTGGTATCAGAGCATCCCAAGTTCATCATGGGATCGCGTGTTGATTCCAAGGGTATCAGTTACTGTTTGGCGGATATCGTGTGTTGATCTCGGAGCGACGTTGGGACTGTTTGTGGGATTGTGTGTCAATCTCAAAACAGCATGTAGGTTGCTCGAGGAATCAATTTAGAGGAGTATTGCTTCCGAAACTCTTCGAGGGTTTCGGGTTTATCCAGTTTGTTTTGTCTAACTCCATTTGTTTTCGCATTGCTTTGAGGAATCAGTTGAGAAGATGGCTGGAGAAGGTACATCAAAATTCGTGAATCCACATCCGCTGAGGATTGATGTTGTGAAGTTTAACGGCACGAACAACTTCGGTATGTGGAGGTGTGAAGTGATGGGCGCGTTGAAGACATCAAACCTCAAAGACACTCTACATTTAGAGAAAAAGCGCGCATCAACAACTGAAGAAGATTGGGACAAGATGAATAGAACGGCGTGTGGCTTGATCAGGTCTTGTTTGCACAAGACATTAAGTATCATGTGTTACATGAAACATCTGCGAGGCAGGTGTGGGAGATCCTGGAGAAGAAGTATCTGACAAAAAGCATAGAATTGTGGTTGCAGTTGAAGAGTAAGCTTTATAATTTTCAGATGCAAAGAGGATGCTCTATCAATGAACACTTGAATCGCTACATGAAGCTTCTAATAGATCTAGTTAATGTGGATGTAGAGATCGATGAAGAGGATAAGGCGGTAATCCTATTGAATTCTCTTCCTAGGGAAGAGTATGCGACCTTTACTCTAACATTGATCAATGGAAGAAAATCTCTTAACTACAGTGAGGTGTCTGCTGCTCTTGTGAGTTTAAAGAAAGGAGACATGACCGACATGTTGGCCCGAAAGCCCATCACTCTAGTTTTGATGATGATCAACTCATGTAGTTATAGTACTAATAATCTTGTGTTTAATTAGTGACAGATTTATGATCAAGATCTTAGTAGGTGCATAGCTTCAACAAAGGATTTAAAGTCAAGTTTTGGAGCTAGCACGGTTTGATTCAAGAGCTTGTGCATCAAGACCACATCAAGTACTCAAGAGGAGTCTAGCTCTATGGATCGTGTTTGGACCAAGTCAAGAAGATGAGAAGGCTTCAAGTGAAGACTTTAAGAAGATGAAGACTTGTGTCTAGGTTTATTTTTATAAGATTTTATTTTTAGATAAAATGTAAAGATAGAGTAGTTGGTGGATTGCTCAAGTATCACATACACACACACACTCTTGATATATATGTTTTCATAAAGAATTTTAGTTTTAGAAAAAGACTTTTCATTTTAGAAAATATAGTTTTTGGTATTCAAGTTTCATTTTTATCCAAAACTTATTTAGTGCTTAATGTCAAAAACATAGATATTTCACCATGTTTGTATAGTGGATCATATCTATACACTCTATGCTTTCAAAGTTGTTTAAATATCTTGTTTTTGTATTTGGTGAAGTTTTGGAAAAACAAGTTTTGAAAATCAAGTTTGGAAAAATACAGTTTTCATTTGAGCCAATATTTCCATATTACAAAAATAGTCCAAATCATTTGTAACATGCCTTGATTTTGTGCAAGCATGTTTGGTTATCAAAGTATATTGGTAAAACTATTTTTGTAGATTTTCTGTAATTTTATGGGATTTTATTTAAATAAAAAAGACCAAGTTTTTAATCCCTAAACCTTGTTTCCTGGCTTCAGCCGGTCGACCAGGACGGTCGACCGCAGCTTGAAGTCGGCCGACCTTCAGGTCCACCGACGTGCACAGACGTGCACGCTAGTTCTGCAGGATGGCCGGCCGACCGACCCGGTCAACCGTCCAGAGAGCTCCGCTCTCTGGAAAGGCCCCGGCCGACCGAGCGGTCGACCGGACAGAGAGACTTGTTCTCTGTATCCTGGCTCGGTCGACCGATGGCACAACGGTCTGAAATATGACCGTTGGCCGGACGACCGGGCGGTTATCCGACAGGCCTGACAGACCCCAACTGCTAGTTTTCTAGACTCTATAAATGGGGCATTTGGGGACTATTTTGATTAAGATTTTTGGAGACTTTTAGAGCCAGTTTTCCTACTCTTTTCAGAGATTTTTCTTCACAAAATTGAGAGCAAATATTTTCAATCAAAAGGAAAGTTTTATCAAGAGTGTAAAAGAGAATTCTTGAGTTTTCCTCCACCATTCTCATCCTTGATTTCTCACACAACACTTGAGCCATCCATTGCTATATCTACCTATAGGAGTTTGTTGTGAGAGGATTTTAGGTGATCAAGAGTTGTGATCACCAAAGTTCTTCTTTGTTCTTTGAGGAGGCGGACGTGTGTGTTCGCATTGTTTCGGGTCCTAGTGGGGACTCGGTGTTTTGGGTTCGGGTGCGAACTCTTGGTTTGAGGTGCGGCCTCGGCGAGCCGGTGGGCTTGCGGAGTGTACGGGCTAGAGAGTCCGAGAGCTTGTAGGTGTTGCGGCACCGAGGAGTGATCCATTGGGATCGATTATAGTGGAAATCCTTCGTGTGTCGAAGGCGGGGATGTAAAGCAAGTGTGCTCGAACCTCGAAACAAATCCCTTGTGTTTGCGATTGCTCACTCTCTCTCTATCTCTTATTTATATCTTACATGCTTAAATTGTGTTCATCTTTATATGCTTGATATACCCTGTGCGCTTAATTGTTATACTTGTTTGGGTTTGTTTTGCTAACACTTGTATTCAACCAAGAGAGCCAACGTGGCACCTCAACCCTTATCTAGGGGAATCTGGAGGAGTTAGTCCAGAGCCCTTCACGGGAATTCGGCTACACTCTTGTGTTTATACGTAGTGTTTAGTTTAAATAGTTTGTTTAGGTCATAATAGTATTTACTTCCGCATTATTTGTTCATTAAGTGACCATTAGATTAGCCATCACCTATTCACCCCCCTCTAGGTGATCCTTCACGACCGTCTTCTTCGGGGAACACAACAGCAGAAGCATTGGCAGTAAGAGGTAGGAGTTTCAATAAGAAGGGAAGAGATGATCAGTGAAGATCAAAATCCAGATTAGGCTTTAAAAATCTGAAGAGGAATCAGTGCGCCTTGTGTAAGGAGCTAGGGCAAAAGAAAGTTGATTGCCCGAAGGCCAAAGGTAAGAAGATGGAGTTAAAGACCGAGGCGAATCTCGCACAGGCGGATGGATCGGATTCAGACTCATCGGTAATTCTCTCTCTGTTACTACTCTTGCTATTGATTACTTAGATAATACTGAGTGGATCCTAAATACCGGAGCTACCTATCATGTGTGCCCAAATATGGCCTGATTTTCTAGTTTTGAGAAGCTAGATGGATGTTACACGGTCATGGATGATGATCATCCGTGTAATATAGAAGGGATGGGTACAGTCCGTATCAAGATGAAACATGGTATAGTACGAGAATTGAAGGAGGTGAGGTATGTGTTGGCCCAAAGGCCTATCGCTCTAGTTTTGATGATGATCAACTCATGTAGTTATAGTACTAATGATCTTGTGTTTATTTAGTCTCAGATTTATGATCAAGATCTTAGTAGGTGTGTAGCTTCAACAAAGGATTTAAAGTCAATTTTTGAAGTTAGCACGGTTTGATTCAAGAGCTTGTGCATCAAGGCCACATCAAGTACTCAGAGGAGTCTACCTCTTTGGATCAAGTTTGGACTAAGTCAAGAAGATGAGAAGACATCAAGTGAAGACTTCAAGAAGATGAAGACTTGTGTCTAGGTTTGTTTTTAAGATTTTGTTTTTAGATAAAATGTAAAGGATAGAATAGTTGGTGGATTGCTCAAGTATATCTATATGCACACACACTCTTGATTAGATGAGTTTTCATAAAAGAATTTTTATTTTAGAAAAATACAAAAGAGTTTTCCCTTTAGAAATACCGTTTGGGTTTTTGGTATTCTAGTTTACATGTCTTAACCAAAACCGTATTTAGAGCTTAATGTCAAAAATATAGATATTTCACCATGTTTGTGTAGTGGATCAATTCTATACACTCTATGCTTTAAAAGTTGTTTAAATATCTTGTTTTTGTATTTGGAAGAGTTTTCGAAAAACAAATTTTACAAAAAACTTTATTTTTCCTTAGAAGGTTGGTTTCTAGAAAATACCGTTTTTTGTTTTAAGCCAAAATTTTCAAGTTACAAAAATAGTCCAAATTATTTGTAACATGCCTTGATTTTGTGCAAGCATGTTTATTTATCAAAGTATATTGGTAAAACTATTTTTGTAGATTTTTAGTAATTTTATGGGATTTTATTTGAGCCAAAATGATCAAGTTTTCTTTCCTTAAAATCCCTGAACTGGCTTCAGCCGATCGACCGGACGGTCCACCGCGCGACGTGCACAGACGTGCACGAGTCTGGCTGGAGGGCCGGTCGACCGGGACGGTCGACCGACCAGAGAGCCTTGCTCTCTGGAAAGCCACGGTCGACAGGGCTGGTCGACCGGCAGAGAGTCTGCTCTCTGTTCCAGAGCCTCAGTCGACCGGGCAAGTCGACCGCTGCCCCCAACGGTCAGAAATCTGACCGTTGGCGGTCGACCGGGCGGTCGACCGTCAGGCCATCTAGCTCCCAACGGTTAGTTTTTTCTAGCTCTATAAATTGGGGCATTTGGGGGCTGTTTTCTCTAAGATTTCAAGAAGAGTTTTGGGCTAGTTTTTTCCATTCATTTCAGTGGTTATATCCACAAGTTTTAGAGCCAAATATTTCCAATCAAAAGGGGAGTCTACCAAGAGTGTTTTAAAAGTGATTTTCTTGAGTTTTCCTCCACCATTTCAATCCTTGTTTTCTCACAAAACACTTGAGCTATCCATTGCTATATCTACCTATAGGAGGATTTGTTGTGAGAGGATTTTAAGTGATCAAGAGTTGTGATCACCAAAGTTCTACTTTATACTTTGAGGAGACGGACAAGTGTGTTCGCGGTAGTTTCGAGTTCGTGTGTGAACTCTTGTTTGAGGTGCGGCCTCGCTAGCTTGTGGGCTTGCAGTGTGTACGGGCTAGAGAGTCTAAGGAGTTCAAGTGTGAACTTGGCTTGTAGGTGTTGCGGCACCGATTGATCCGGTGGGATCGATTCTAGTGGAAATCCTTCAAGTGTGAAGGCGGGATGTAAAGTAGGGTGCTCGAACCTCGAAACAAATCTCTCGTGTTTGCGATTGCTCACTCTCTATCTCTTACTCTTGTCTTTATATCTTACATGCTAATATTGTCTTTATCTTTATATGCTTGATATATTGTGTGCTTTATTGTATATGCTTGGGGATTGTTTGCTAACACTAGTTTTCAACCAAGAGAGCAACGCGGCACCTCACTCTTATTTAGAGGAATCTTGAGGAGTTAGTCCAGAGCCCTTCACGGGAAATTCAGTTACACTCTTGTGTTAAACTTGGTGTTTAGTGTAAGAAGGTTAGTTTGCATTATATAAGTTTTTTTAATTCCGCATTTAGTGACCATTAGATTAGCCATCACCTATTCACCCCCCTCTAGGTGATTTTACAATTGGTATCAGAGCCAAGTGCTCTTGGTTTGGGTCTTATAACCTAGAGTTAAAGATCCTCATTTTAGGCTAATCATAATATTTTGTTCACACACCATGGATTTCATGTCACCTCCCACTTTTGACATTCTTAACATCCATATATGGAAGGTGAAGATGTCCCCGTACCTCAAGGCTCTAGGCATTCATGTTTTATTTTGCCATCACTAAAAATTCATATTGTTTAAATGGGAATAATTTTGTGGCTAATGCAAAAGCCCTTCATGCTATAAAATCAACCCTAAATGATGATTATTTATCTAGGGTTTCTAACATTGATTCGGCTTTTGTAGCATGGAACACCCTCATCTCCCTTGGCGAAAAAGATCTATACTATGCGGGGACCGACTCGGATGTTGAAAGTGACACCTCCAACTTGTGCTATACGATCCAAGGGATAACCCCCTTGAGGTAAACATCGAATCCGAGTTAGATGAAGATAATGATATGTCATATGATGAGCTTGCATCTTTTTGTCAACAATTACTTGAAAAATATGACATAATTAAAAGGATAATAAAAATTTGAAAAAGAATTTTGATTGCATGCTTAAAGAAAAAGATTCATTAGAAAATAAGATTGCATGTTTTGAAAAAGAAAATAAAATTTTGAAAAATGAAAATGTTTCATTGCTTTCTAAATTAAATGATCTTTGTGAAGGAAACACTTCGTTGAAAAATAAAATTGTTTTGGTGGAAAAACAAAAGGAAGTTGCTTTTAATGAAAACAACTCTTAAAAAAGAAAAATTATTGAAAAAGAAAAAGAAAATTTTTCTAAAAAGAATAAGAAAAATGATTCTCATTCTCATCATGCTTTACATGCTACCATAAATGAAAATGAGATAAATGTTTTGAAAAATAGGATTAATTGTTTAAGCTCTATTTTGAGCAATTGTGCATTTAACCATAAAAGATTGGAGTCCTTATTTTCAAAGAAACAAGCTCCA
Source organism: Agave tequilana (assembly GCA_038442645.1). Classification (NCBI taxonomy): domain Eukaryota; kingdom Viridiplantae; phylum Streptophyta; class Magnoliopsida; order Asparagales; family Asparagaceae; genus Agave; species Agave tequilana. Next base: position 68,423 of record JAVJIF010016961.1, on the reverse strand, counting down.
CATGTTCATGCATATGCACACTTTGCACGCCACGATCACCCTCACACTCATATACATCTTAAGGTGTACAAATGTACACATTGTGGCCGCAAAGGCCATTTAGCAAAATTTTGTTATGATAAGATAAATGTTTTTAATTTTACTAATAAGAAAAATGTTTGATGTAGGTGAGGGCTCTCACACGACGTGAGAGGAATGGTGCCTTAGTGGTGGATGCATGGACTTGAAGGATATATAATTGATGCACCGCTATCAAGGAGTTTTGGTGGGACGATCACCATGTTTGGAGATTTGGAGCATAGTTCTTTGGTTTGGTAACTATCTCTAAAACTCCTAGTTTATTTACATGCTTATTCGTGATTGATGATCTTTAGCATGTTCATGTTTTATTTGTTTTGTACTTCATGTCGTAAATACTAGTTTAAATGTAGTTTTTATTAAAACTTGGATTTATACATGTACAAGTAGTGAGCAACAAATTGATTCATATATGTTTGCACTTCATTGTTCATTTGTACTCACTATATACACATGTATAGCTTAGTTTTGATGATTCTCTCATTTACCCTTGTTTTACCTATTTTCATGTTTTTGCTTTTTGTATATGCATTTTTATTCAAATCTAATAAATATACATGTATACCCGTGAGTCTCTTGCCTTCATGCAATATATATTATGGACTCTTTTTATGTTTGGGATATGTATGCATATTGTTAGGATTGAATAAAAACATACATATACCTAGAAGTTTGTTTTTAAGATGAAAAATGAATTTTTATGAAAAATGAATTCTCATGATTTGTTTGATAAATTCATGTTTGTTTTGAGCATTATTGATTATTTTCATGAAAATGATATTTACATAATTTTTGAACACTAACACTTCATTTGTTTTGTCATGACCTTGTTTCATGAACATTTTTATGAGCTTTATCGATTTTGAGTGTCAACTCTTGTGTATTTGGTATGATTCATGAAAAACATATGATTTGATTTCATGTTTTGAAGGATCTTTAACTAGTTTTTCAAAAATTATTTTAACTAGTTAAGTATTCTTCATTTGGTAGTGTTTTCAATACTAAAAATAATTTTCAAACTCTAAAACCCTACCAATACCTCAATGGGCGGATGGCTGGGCGAGTATGCCTTGTAAGCTTTATTGAAAAATCCTTTACCTTGTGCATATAAAGGATGGTAGGTTATGAGTTATATACTTGATTTACATTGTTATTTTCAATTGGTATCATTGGATCTCTTCAATTGGTATCTAAATTGATAATTTTGTATATACTCATATTTTGTTTTCTATATATGTATGCTTCATTATTTCCATAATATCAATTGCTATTGGTATTCTCTTTTCATACATATATATGATTTTCGTGTGCTTACTTTACAATTGGTTTACATATTTAAAGCACAAAGTTTATGCTAAGCTTAAGTTAAAACTTTATTTTCAATTGGTATCTCAATTGACATTTTAATAAAGCTTATGCATGGCTTTTCAATTGATATCAATATGTTTCTATTTCAAATTTGTTATAAATTTACAATTGGTATCAATATGTATTGCCTATTTGAAAAATTCAAATTTGTAATGTTTATTTTACAATTGGTATCAACATGATTTTTTTCAATTGGTATCTTAAAATTTGATTACAAGTGGTACCTTAAAATTTTTTTATAATTTACTAAGATATCTCAAATTTGTTTTATTGAGAAAAATTCAAAATTTTGTTTGAACAATTAAAAATCAAAACATTTTTGATTTGTATTGCCTATATGCAAGGAGAGCTTAACATCACTTCTACATATAGATTCATGTTGAGTGTATAAGGAGCTTGACAACTCTTCTTTATGTGATACACGTGTGTAGGGGGAGCTTCACATCTCCTCTTATGCATTACAAGTTATGTGCTATGTGAATTGGGGCTTGTCATCCCTTCTTCATGTAATGCATATATGTAGGAAAGTTAACTTAGCGTCTTCCTCTTCATGAATGTATATCGCATAGACCTTTTATTGATTGATTTAATTTCACCCCTTATTGATTTCCTTGTTTCGAACAAAAAGGGGGAGAAAAATTTGTTGATTTTGTTTTTACTTGAACCCCTTTGTTGATGATTGACAAAAAGGGGGAGAAGTATGTGGTATATATATGCATGTTTTCCTTACTTTATTCATAAAGGGGAGTAGTATTTATGTTTATGCATATATGTAATATCCCTATTCCATAATACCATTTTAGTAGTAAGTGATAATATTTTTGTACTATATACATGTATTGGTTATTATTTATTGCACTTGTTATAAGTACATATTATAATTATTGTTATTAGATGTTATTATTATTATTAGTATTTTGTTACTACTATTATTAGTGTTCATATTATTGATTTTTCTTTCTCCTTAGCCAAATCCCCTTGGTGGCCCATTTGTTAAACCCATACCCTTTTAAGCCCATTACCCATTTGATCCAAACCCACAACCCAAATCCTATCAAATCTAAATCCCAACCAACCCCCCTAAATCTCCACCAAATCCTATCTTAACCTAACTAATCTTTCTCTCCTCCCAAACCAACAGCCGCACCCCATTCTCTCTCTCTCCATGAGCCGCACTCTCCCTCTCCATGGCTGCCCCCTCACCCAGCAGGGCGAGTCCCTCTTGCAGCCATGTCCAGGCCGCCCCCTACTCGGCCACCACCACCCTCCGGCGAGATCCAGGCTGCCCCCCCAACTTCCCCAGGCGCACAGATCCAGCAGCAGCCTGCAGGCCGGCCATCTCCAGCTCCCTGTCGCCCCGTCCCCTGCTCGCTGGCGCCAGGGCAGACCAGCAGGCCGCGCCTCCCTTTGGCCATGCCCACGCCCAGCCCCTCTCCCATCTCAGCCGTGCACCTCCCTCTCGTCGGATCCCCAAAGGATGGCCGAAATCCCATGGCAGCCTAGGGGCATTCCATTGGCAGAACCCGAGCCTCCACGCTTCTCCCAGACATGCGTGAGTTTCTTTCCCATGCATGTATATTGTATGTTTGAGTGATCTCCTGCAATGTTTTCTGTTTGATTTAGTTTCCTTTAGTTCTTTATTAAGACAGATGTACACCCCTTTAAGGTTTGATTCTTTTTATGATCTGTTGAATATAGTAATTTAATGTAATGCATTGCTAGGAATATTCAGTTTGTCTTATCAGATTTATGTTCTCGTTTACTTTGCTCACTATCTTTTATATTTTGCTCTTTTTCCCCCTAGACTTGATGTCTTCCATTTTCCTTCCGTGAATTTCTCTTTTGTGATTTTGGTTGGGACATATTATTGGTGCTTACTGCAATGTGTCATTTAGCAGTATTCCAATTTGAAGTTAATTTTGTGTTTTGTGTAGTGGACATTTATCCAGCCGTGAGCTCCTCTCTCTCTCCCTCTTAATATTTTTTTGTATGAAAATGACATTTATTAATAGTACTATGTATATTATAATAATGTAAATAATGTGTGTTATTTCATTAGATAAACCAGTGTATGTGAGATTATTAATTCATATTTGTTTGGTTGTGTTTGCGGCAAATCCTTACCCCGAGCCATTTTCGGGCTCTCCGCGGGATGCCGTTGATCGACGTCGGCGAGCGAGCAGCGAGTTCTCCCGATCCACGCCAGCCCATCGTCGGAGATTGGCACGGTGGCCTTCCCCAGTAACCTGGCCACCCTCCCGTGCAGTCCGATGGCGAGGAACGACACCACAGCGACCGCGGCAGCGACTCGCCCGGCGACGCGCACAGCAGATCCAGAACCAGACCAGCAGCGCAGGCAGCAGGCGAGCGGCGATTCCAGGCCCTTCCGGCGAGCGCGAGACCTCCAGATTGCAGCCAGGTCTTCCCCAGGACCCTGGCTACCGTCCTATGCAGTCCGACAGCGAAGAGCGGCGCCACGGCGACCGTAACGGCGACTCGCCCGGTAACGTGCAGGTTTCCCAATGTGAGTGTCTCTCTCTCTTTCTCTCTCTTTATTTATTAAATGATCGCAGATATTATTTTATATGTGATGTAAATTGTTGAGTAGATTTCTTATGTTTCATGTTTATGTGTGGAGATCATCGAGCGTGGGGGTGAACGGTCATCTCCTGTTATTTTACATGTTGGGTGTATAGGGATATGATATGCATGATTCTTGATACATGTTAGAAACCCCCCATGTTTGTCCTATGTATATCTAGAGTATTGTTGTAGACATGTCAGGATGTAGCATGAGGGTAATTGAGAAGATGTGGAGATTGAGAATATTGTGCAGGATCAAGTGCAGTATCAGGTTGCAGGCAGATTAGTCGACTTACCCATGTTTATAGTCGACTAACACCCTTGTTAGTCGACTAACCCCAGACCCTAGTCGACTAGTATAGCTCCCAGAATGTATGTGACTCTCTGTATCTCTCTGCTGGTCGACTTGGCATATTTAATAGTCGACTAGCAGTTGGAGTAGTCGACTACCCGTTAACCCCCAGTCGACTACTTGTGGTCTGTCAGCTGGGTATAGTTTCTTTATTGGATGTAGACCTTACCCATGGATTTTGTATTGATTAATGATAGATGTATATGATATCGAGGGATAGATATTGGATGGAATGACTTGACTTGATCATGATAGATCTTAGATGCATGTACATCTTATGATACGAGTGTTGGGATATTATGAATGATCTTAATAGAAGTGGTGATTGTGAATACATATGAATCAGATTAGATTGTTAGAGTGAGAGAGCTGTGCCTGATTATCTTTATATGTTGGAACGGTGATTAATGTATCAGATTACTCGATGTGCATTGATACTCGATTGTTATGAAACTATTGGAATTATGAGTTGGTTGTAATGACTTGGGAGTGATCCGGAACGTGTGTTATTTACTTTGGATAATGATCAGTAATTAGATATGACTGTATTGGTTGAGTTGTGATTTAGATTGATCTTGAGTTAGAGGTTATCCAGAATTTATATCCTTTATATTGGAATCTGACTTGTATTAAGATGAGATATATCAACTGATTGGATTATAGAGTATGATGAGTTGTTGGTATTGGCTCATGAGTGGACTTATTCTAGACTGCAGTTCCTTGAGGATATATGTTGATTCCATACTTTGCGGATTATTCTATTCTGGTCAGTAGGTTGTTACTCATCTTGGATAATCTTGTTTTACTTGTGAAACCTGACTGGTTATTCTTTATATATATACCTGACAACTATCATGTTCATGTTACTGAATTTGCTGGGAAAATATTATTACACGGTAACAACACCCGCATGTTTACTTGTTACATATATTCCTGTTATACCGGTATCCTGTTACTTGACATGTTATACTCCTGTTATACTGGTACCCTGACTTTCACACGTTGATATTGTTACCGTGACCACCACTGAGTCATCCCAGAGGTTTAAGTAACATGTATACTAAATAATCTTGATAAACTAAAACATGATAACAACAACTTACACTGGGATTGGGGAGATTGATGGAGGAGACAACGTCCGTATTTTGGGTGGACCTAGGATTTAGGTTGCGCAGCCGAAAGAGGGTTCCACTGCAGGGTTCCCGTGGGGTGACTGACACCCCGTCCTGTTCCTGTTATGCATGTTATACATGTACCTGTTCCTGTTTACATGTTCCTGACTACCTTGCGGTAGGTCCTGGTTCAGCGCCAGGAGTCTGGGCCGTGGTCCCGGGTATGCACGGGACCCACCTAAAGCATGGACAATGTCTCCAACCGATCAGTTTCAATAACTTAAGGGCATCGATTGGCATGTGTGATAGGCGTAGTATGGGATGTGTCTATTATATGTGACAATTGGTGTTCGCTGACATAATTAATAATAAACTGTTGATGCCTTGTGACTGACTGTAATTACCTGGTTGTATATTTATATATCACTATGTTAGACCCATGATTGTAACCAAGACCAGACTTATGACCAGACTTGGATACCAGCTTAGTGACATGTGATAGGTACATATTTTGACATCAGTTGCTTGTTTACTATTGTGACAGTTGTCTTTTATCTTTATTCATGTTGATTATCAGTTATACTATAGTGCAGTTATGTATCTTGTTATTCAGTCTGTTATATCAGCAATTGTTCTTATTATTATTTATGCACATTGTTTGTTCTGCACGTGTTCTTCCCCCTTTACACACACACTCATTATGGTCGCGTTCTGACGACCCTGGATTTGCACGTCCAGATATTGGACGGTTGTTCTAATGTGCAGGTATTCGATGAGACGATACGCCTTGCGAGGAGCTTGGGTCCTCTTCCTTTGATTCTGGTATACTTGCATTTTTATTCTTGTTTCCTATATATCACCTTTGACTTCTGTTCAGCTGCCATTTTTGTCCTGTTATTCATTGCTATCATGTGTAGTCTTATATGTATTATTGCAGTGACCTTTGATTATTATGCTTCTGATTTATAGCTTGTTCAGGTTACATTTAGGCTTAGCGTATATACGTGGGGTATTTTTTCTCGCGTATATACGTCGCCATAACGTCTCCGTATCTTTAGGATCGGGGCGTTACAATATATGTTTTGTATGGCAAATAGGAGAATAAGAATTTGATTTGTTTTATGCTTGATTGGCATGTTTTATCTCCATATATTTGCATACATGTTTAGCTAGTTTATGTGCTTCATTGCCATATCTTATTGTTTATTGTTATGCATGAGTTAAGGGAGAGCTTCTTTGAAGCTTTACTTTAATCCATGCATATATAACTTTATGAGTTTTGTCATCATCAAAAGGGGGAGATTGTTGGCCTAAAGGCCTATCACTCTAGTTTTGATGATGATCAACTCATGTAGTTATAGTACTAATGATCTTGTGTTTATTTAGTCTCAGATTTATGATCAAGATCTTAGTAGGTGTGTAGCTTCAACAAAGGATTTAAAGTCAAGTTTTGAAGCTAGCACGGTTTGATTCAAGGGCTTGTGCATCAAGACCACATCAAGTACTCAAGAGGAGTCTGGCTCTTTGAATCAAGTTTGGACCAAGCCAAGAAGATGAGAAGACTTCAAGTGAAGACTTCAAGAAGATGAAGACTTGTGTCTAGATTTGTTTTTAAGATTTTATTTTTAGATAAAATGTAAAGGATAGAATAGTTGGTAGATTGCTCAATTATATCTATATGCACACACACTCTTGATTAGATGAGTTTTCATAAAAGAATTTTTATTTTAGAAAAATACAAAAGAGTTTTCCCTTTAGAAATACCGGTTTGGTTTTTGGTATTCTAGTTTACATGTCTTAACCAAAACCGTATTTCGAGATCAATGTCAAAAACATAGATATTTCACCATGTTTGTGTAGTGGATCAATTCCATACACTATATGCTTTAAAAGTTGTTTAAATATCTTGTTTTTGTATTTGGAAAAGTTTTCGAAAAACAAATTTTACAAAAACTGTATTTTTCCTTAGAAGGTTGGTTTCTAGAAATACCGTTTTTGTTTTAAGTCAAAATTTTCAAGTTACAAAAATAGTCCAAATTATTTGTAACATGCCTTGATTTTGTGCAAGCATGTTTGTTTATCAAAGTATATTGGTAAAACTATTTTTGTAGATTTTTAGTAATTTTATCGGATTTTATTTGAGCCAAAATGATCAAGTTTTCTTTCCCTAAAATCCCTGAACTGGCTTCAGCCGGTCGACCGGGACGGTCGACTGCGCGACGTGCACAGACGTGCACGAGTCTGGCTGGAGGGCCGGTCGACCGGGACGGTCGACCGACCAGAGAGCCTTGCTATCTGGAAAGCCACGGTCGACCGAGCCGGTCGACCAGCAGAGAGTCTGCTCTCTGTTCCAGAGCCTCGGTCGACCGGGCCGGTCTACCGCTGCCCCAACAGTCAGAAATCTGACCGTTGGCGGTCGACCGGGCGGTCGACCGTCAGGCCATCTGGCTCCCAACGGTTAGTTTTTCTAGCTCTATAAATTAGGGCATTTGGGGGCTGTTTTCTCTAAGATTTCAAGAAGAGTTTTGGGCTAGTTTTTCCCATTCATTTCAGTGGTTATATCCACAAGTTTTAGAGCCAAATATTTCCAATCAAAAGGGGAGTCTACCAAGAGTGTTTTAAAAGTGATTTTCTTGAGTTTTCCTCCACCATTTCAATCCTTGTTTTCTCACAAAACACTTGAGCTATCCATTGCTATATCTACCTATAGGAGGATTTGTTGTGAGAGGATTTTAAGTGATCAAGAGTTGTGATCACCAAAGTTCTATTTTGTACTTTGAGGAGGCGGACAAGTGTGTTCGCGGTGGTTTCGAGTTCGTGTGTGAACTCTTGTTTGAGGTGCGGCCTCAGCGAGCTTGTGGGCTTGCGGTGTGCACGGGCTAGAGAGTCCAAGGAGTTCAAGTGTGAACTCAGCTTGTAGGTGTTGCGGCACTGAGTGATCCGATGGGATCGATTCTAGTGGAAATCCTTCAAGTGTGAAGGCGGGGACGTTGAGCAAGGGTGCTCGAACCTCGAAACAAATCTCCCGTGTTTGCGATTGCTCACTCTCTATCTCTTACTCTTATCTTTATATCTTGCATGCTAATATTGTCTTTATCTTTATATGCTTGATATATTGTGTTCTTTATTGTATATGCTTGGGGCTTGTTTGCTAACACTAGTTTTCAACCAAGAGAGCCAACGCGGCACCTCAACTCTTATTTAGAGGAATCTTGAGGAGTTAGTCCAGAGCCCTTCACGGGGAATTCGGCTACACTCTTGTGTTAAACTTGGTGTTTAGTGTAAGAAGTTTAGTTTGCATCATATAAGTTTTTTAATTCCGCATTTAGTGACCATTAGATTAGGCATCACCTATTGACCCCCCTCTCGGTGATTTTATAGTATGTATCTCAACTCAAAAAGAATCTTATCTCTGTTGGTACTTTGGAAGCATTGGGTCTTGTGATATCTATACGAGATGGTGTTCTCAAGATGATCAAAGGCTCAATGGTGGTGATGAAGGGCGTCCGCCGGAACAATCTCTACTACTTGAAGGGTAGTACGGTTACAGGTCAGGTGGAGACTTCTAGTTCTTCAGATGATGGTTGTACAAAGGTCTAACAGGTAAAGGTCAGACAAGGAGGTGAAAGGACTTTGCAAGCTCCTGCAAATAAGGGATCATTGGAAGGTGCTGCTACCTGCAACTTGGAGGGTGAACACAGCATTTTGGACAAGAAGAATATGAAATTCAGTATCAGTACCACCGCTCAGGTCTTCTTGATTGTGTTCACGTAAGCGTTTGGGGACCTGCTAAGACTGTATCGCTTAGAGGTCACAGGTATTTTCTCTCTTTTATTGATAATTTATCTATTCATTGTTGGATATATCCCATGAACAAAGGTGTGAAGCCCTAAATATATTAGTGAAGTGGAAAGGAAGAATGAAAAAGCAGACAAGTAAGAAGATCAATGAGCTATACATTAGTAATGTTGAAAGAGGCATGAACCAATTCCTACGATTTGGCCAGAACACTGGTATTGGTACTCACTTCACAGAAGGTATACATGGGTTGGCTAAGAAAATAAACCGTTCCTTACTGCAGAAAGTTCGGTGCTTGTTGTCTAATACAAGATTAGACAAGTCTTTTTGGGCTGAGATGATTGTGTATGCTAGTCATCTCATAAATAGATCGACTACGATAGGAGATAAAACTCCAGTGAAAATTTGGTCTGGGAAAGCTACTCAAGATCATGATTTGTTGCGGGAATTTAGAAGTCCAACTTACTTCAGTGCCAAAGATGGCATAGTGAATCCGCGAGCAAAGAAGTTTGTGTTTTTGGATGTCAACAGAAATATGAAAGGTTACAGGTTATGGGACTCCGAAAATTAGAAGATCGCGTTGAGTAGGCATGTCACATTTGATAAGACTTCAGTGTTGAAGTCTACTGTCTCTTAGCAGGTGAAAAGGACGAAGACTAAGGAAGTATCTCAGCAGGTAAAAGTTGATGCTACTCCACCATCTCCAATTGGTTCGGTATCAGTGAAGATTTTACCGGATATGACACCGGGTGGAGATCATGTAGCCAGGGTTGATACTGAACAGGTTGAAGACATTGCTGAGAATGTCGAATTGTTTGCAGCCATTAGAATTAAGGTAAAATCACACACGTGGGTAAAGAAGCATGAATCTCAAGCTTGTGACCGTGACAAGCTCAAGTTGAAAGCCGTTGTTCTCCATGACAGTAGTGAGGAGATTCATATGACTCAGCCATATAGGTTCGTCGCTGAAGATTCAGGTACAGGTGCTTGAGCTTGATGGAGCTCATTTGAATGAACTACAATTGGCTTGATCCCTTGGGTAACGTACGTAGGCCGCTGTAAAGGCGCAGCCATATTTGATGATGCACCCTGTATGAAGCTATTTGGGTTCTCGAGAAGCTAATTGGGACTTCACGTAGAGGTGAAGCGTTGTGTTCTCGATTAACAGTTGATCTTCTGGTGAGAAGATGGTTAAGCTTGCATAAGGGGGTGTGCATTCAGTTGTTGAAGCCGATGATGGTGTTCTGTGTGCTTTACTCAGACTTGGTTCGACCGTCAGTTGAAGTCATGTGAATTGGAGAAAGCCAGTCAATTAGAGAGTCAGTATTGACTCATGATGAGTTCTTCGTGAGGTCATGTAGTTGCTGAGTTGGAGACACGTTCGGTGATCGGCATGCATGAAAGTTCTCCTAAGGTGAAGTGTAGGGAAGGCATATGTGGTGCATCCAGTTGATAGCTGAGCTAAAGGTTCCAAGACGAGATCGTGTGTCGATTTCACCGATATCGTTTGTCATTCTGTCCGGAGCGCTCAAGCCGAGATCGTGTGTCGATTTTGCCAGGTGATAGACTGGAGTTCGTTGGAATTCGGCTCAGATTTGAGAAATCTTCACCGAGGTGGAGAATTGTAGGGAGAGAGGAGATGGAAGAGATGGAAGAAGATAGCACAGAGATCGGAAGACAAAGGAGCAAGACGGCACATTGAACAGGCTAAGTTAGCTCCCAGTCGACCGCACGGTCGACCAGTGGAGAAGGTCGGTCGACCGCCCGGTCGACCGGTGTGCACGACGTGCACAGGGATTATCCTGGTCGACCGCCGGTCGATCAACTGAAAGTAGGCTGCTCTCGGTTTGGGTCCAATCGACCGCACGGTCGATCGTGGCATTGATCGGTCGACCGGCCGGTCGACCGATAGACGCGTTTCTGCTGTCCTTTATAGATTCGAATTTCTTTTCTGGTTGGGATCGAATCCAGCTGGGGTTGCTTAAAACCGAGGGACTCTATGACTATAAATAAGGGCAGAGCCCTCATGTGAAAGTTCCCTCAAGTATCCCTCTGTATTAGTTTGTATTGATTGTTGAATCAATAAAATCTCTCTCTCTCTCTCTCTTGCCCCGAGGACGTAGGCACGTTGCCGAACCTCGTTAAATACTGTGTTGATTGTTTTTCTTTATTGTTCTCTATTCTTTTCATGTTGGGTACGTCTCCGACTGTATCAGTCTCCTTCTGGTTGGTGGATTCCTCAGAGAGGTTGTTGTCCTGCGCTCAACAAATACTGATTTCAAGATATCAAACCATGTCCAGACATGTATACTTTTTTTTCCCCCTGTTAGTGACATGGCTCCCACACATTTTTTTTTTTTTTTTTTTTTGTTTTAATTTGAAAGTTTCTGATAAGTCTGATACGTGCTAGGCTAGTAATGTGCAAGTGTATGTCGGTGTTCGATACATCACATAGACAGATAGAGAACTCTTTGAAGTGTCTGTGCTTTCTAGGTTAAGGTCAATTTACTAGTTTGTTTGTTCGTATGTCTTTCCTCCTCCTGTGTGAATGTCCCAACTTTATCCTAAGTCGATTAGATTGTGAGATCTATAATTTGAACCATAAAATTCAGATATAGATCACAAGATCCATACATATTCCTCGCTAATGTTGTAGGAGGAGGGAATGCCTCTTTGTCTGTTTTTCTTTTATCCAAGTCGTAGGATTCAAGCTGTAGACCAGGAATTTAAGTTTCCAATGGTACCTAAGAGTATTGTTCTCAGATTGTTATAATTAAGATGTAGCAAATTGGGTTCTTAGAAGCTAATTTTCTATTAGTTAATACTGCTCAGATCCTTGAAAGGACAATTACTAAATTTAAGATTCACGAGTTTTTTTTAAAACAGAAAATAGTTATAGAGAAGTTGCCTATATATTGCAGAGATTTGCTAAAATTGAATCAAGAAGAGAAACTAGGATTTGCTTAATATAATGGCTAGTTATAGACATTAGAATTACTGGGTCCTTTTTTTTCTTAAACTCTTATGAAAAATCAGAGTCTAATCGCTAATACAATTTTAACAGCCTGGTAGGCACCCAGTGGCAGTCACCTATATAATATTCTGAATCTGCAATATTTTGGAATTAGCAGGGCTAGTTGTTCTTCTATCCTCCTCTGATTGCATCTGGTAGGCACAGTGTTTTTAATATTGGATATCAGCGATATACTGGTCGCAAAATTATATACCAGATATCGAGTGATATATCGCGATATGATACTAAAATACCGGTTGATATATCAATAGTCAATATATATAAGACATTATTAAAAGAAATAAGTTATTATCCAAACATCAAATAAAAACATCATTGAAATACCACAATGAATATAGAATAAATAAAACGATCTCTCAAGTAAAAAAAATAATAATTAACTAAATAAGTAACTATATCGGCCGATATATAGGATATTTCATCTTGGATATCGGCCGATATATGGGCCACATGACGATATATCAGCCCATATCGGTCCAAAATAATATCCGGTAAACTTTTGCGCACATCGTATCGTTTTGAATAAAATACCGGTATATCGGCTGGCATACTAGTATATTGGGCAATATTTAGAACAATGGGTAGGCATCACATGTGCACCATCTTAGGGGATGCCAAAGTGCATACTGCTGGTTATTTAGATATCTATTGAAATACCATGGTTTATTGTGAATTTATTCTATCTTTCCTCTTTTCCGGTAAGCTGATTTCATATTTGATTTAAATACAAAGCCTTTTTTTTTTCATTTCCTTAATCTGTCACAAGGTAGTTTATGATTGTTTCTTTGATGAAAGTAACTACTACTGTCTGCAGCTATAGTAGTTTATGTCTGTATATTTATTTTGTTTTTTATTTGAGTTCACTGCAGTATACAGCTTCAATAGTTATCTTGAATATTTTGTTTTACTAAGTTGTGTTATCAACCCTTCTAGTTTTTATCAACCCTTTTAGTTTACACAGGCCGGAGATATATTAGAGATTACATAGCTTTTAATAATAATCTCCATTTTTTCTACTTAGGTCCTAGTCTTTTGCAACCCGGTATGCTCTTTTGTAAATATTGGCCTAAAGGAGGCAATATATGATCTACGAACTGAACTTAGTATTTCTCTAATCAGATTTGGCCCCACCCACCCCACCCCCCCCCCACCCCCACCCCCCCCACCCCCCCAACCACAGGAACTAGTGGCTAGACTTGTCTACAGGAATCAGCCTACCATTTCTTTCCTCTTTTTCTATGTATCCATCCATAGAACCCTCTTTATTGACAGTTTTCTCATCATAGTAACTGAGAAGTTGCAGCTAGTCCGACGATCAATGAAGCTATAGTATTTTGCATGCCTAACTATCGCAAAATAGTTTCAGTTAGACATTGTCTTTGGACTTCCTCGTAACAGTGGTCAAATCTGAATGGCCTTTCAGTTATCAATTTGTCCGTCTAGCAAAGGATTTTATCTGATAGATTTGAGAATGGTTATTATTCCTGCACGTCCAGTATGGATTTTCCTTGGTAAATCACTTCGAAGCATGGGCACATAAATTATTGATGTAGGAAGGGAGGGTACGAATTCAAGGCTCAACAAGGGTCCAGATAGAAGTCCCGGTCGACCGGGGGCTCAACAAGGTACCAGACAGAAGTCCCGGTCGACTGGAAAATCCAGCTGAAGACATCAGTTGACCGCCCGGTCGACCAACTGACAACGGAGACGAGGACAGAACAGGAGCCAGGCTGACAGTCGACCGTCCAAAAGACAAGTTAAAGACAAGGGATTTGGGTCAATCGCTCGGTCGATCACCCGGTCGATCGGCCATGACCAGCGGTCGACTGCCCGGTCGACTGTTCTGTGCATATTAGCCATTTTCATATTCTAGTTAGGAATTAGTTTTCAGATCTAATTTAGATTCCTATTGACTTTATCTTTCTTTTATTTGAATTATAATTTATGTAGATTTCCTAGATAGATTAGGACTCTTTTGTAAGCCTATAAAAAGGCAATTGTGTCATGCCCCATTTCTCAAAATACACTGGGGCGGGGATGCGACGAGAGTTGGCGATGTATATCCATGAGGAGGATACCCACGTATACACGCTAAGTTTACTGTGACCTAAACAATTTATATAGACCAACCATAACAATACTAAAACCACTGCAATATGACATATAATTTTTACAGAAAGATATGTTATGGTATGAGTAAGCAAATAGAATAACGTTGTGTCCATTCTATAAAGAATCAATCAAACAGAATAACAATAGAGATGAAAGCATGAACAATACCATGAATGGATGAACAAGAAAGGAGAACTTGGGGCTCCTCGTAATGCGTGTGATTCTCCCCAAATATTTGATCAGCAATAAAACAACCAAGACCTGGATATACAAATCCAGGAAAGTCAGAAAACTCTCAGCGAGTATGTAAAATGAGAAAAGTTGTATAATATAATATAGTAGAAATTGGTATACAAATACATTAACAGTCAGAACATAAGTAAGCTGTGATAAGGAAAATATGTGGTAGAGTCATGTGAACATCCAGGTGTCTATCATAGCATGGGTGTATATACATATCTAACGGGTGAACACAGTCAGTTATAGTACATCATGGAATGTCTATTTTTTTTTAATTATGTTAGCGAACACCAATTGTCACATGCAGTAAACACATCTCATATTACGGGTACCACACATGTCAATTGAGGTCCTAAATTATAGAAACTGACAGATGAAGACATTGTCTATGTTTTAGCTGGATCCTGTACATACCCGGGACTACGGTCTCAATTTTCTAGGGCTGAACCAGACTGTACCACTAGATACTCAGTAACAGTAACAATATCAGATGAGATGCTAGTTATCCCCGGGAACCCTGCAGTGGAACCCTCAGTCGGCTACATAACCTATTCCTAGGTCCACCCAATTTACAGACGTTATCTCCCCTATCAATTTTCCTAATCCCAGTGTAAGTTATCTAATTACATTATTATTTAGATTACTAAGATCAATCAATATCCATGTTACTTAGTTTACTGGGATAATACGGCGACAGTAACAGTGACAGCAACAACGTAAGGAGTAACAATAATAGTGTACATGGTAAACAATAAAATAGTATAATAGTATCGCGGAGTTATAGTCTAACAATACTTTCCCAGTAATTCTAATAACATGAATCTATACAAACATGACATGTACCATCTAGTCAATATACGATCTCATCTAGAAATATCCAGATCCCATCCATATACTCAAGGAAATAACAGTAATAGGTCTCTTAATCTTTTGATCTCAATACAATCACCATAAACATCAAGTATTAGATTCTTTTGTCCAAAAAATCTGATAAAACAAACCATAACCTCAGTAGCCCAATAAATATGTACTTTCCTTTCTATTAATCTATTCTAATCCTCTTTATCCATCAGTCTATCCAAATCTCCAAATAACGAAATGAATACTTACTAATCAAATTCTCATTATCCAATCCGATCGAGACCATTAATCTACTTCCACTTCAATCAACTCAATCACAAATCCGAAAAATCAAAATAACAACTCAACTGCATAAATGAATAATCCACTAATTTTAGCCAATCCTATTTATACCTACTCCTCAATTCTAAGTCAACTCTACTCTAATATAATCCAATGAACGATCCAAGCAATAAGTGATCAAATCTTTCAATAAAGCTACATCACATTTAAAAAAATCCTCAATATCCAATTTAATTCCCGTCTAATTATCACCGAAATAAAGGAGATCAAATCTGATAAATAACTCACATGAAAATTTACAAGATTACTATCTAGATCCATCATACTTAGATCTAAATCAAAGTGATACACAACTAAATATGACACAATAAAAATACTCACATCTCAGGAACAAGACCTAGGGTTTATACACATTTACATCAGGTATATATTTTGTCTATCATCACCAAGATATTTAAGCTCTTCCACAATAATATAATTCGTGACGAATACTCTACTACATGTCTGTCTTATCCACCATTCTAACTAATTTGATATGTTCCCCAATCTCCAGTCAAATTCTATTCCAATAAAGTCCAGTGACGAATCCAAGCATTTACAGATCTAATAAATTCAATAATCTTAAAAATTGATAAAAAGAAATACCCGCAACTCAGTTACAAATAGTAAGTCCACATACATAAACATCAATAGTATATCTGATCAATTGTCTATAATACTCAAAATGATAATAACAATCTCCCGTAGATAATCTATTGCATTTCTATAGAATTATCAATAAATAAACAGGATTCATGACTAGCTGTCAATCTCGTAAATCGGCTGGATTAGTAATCACACACAATATATCAAGATATCTGTGACCCAATATATTAAAATCAAATAATACAATCACATGCAATGATAGATAGGATGATCTTATTAATAACAATAAAACATAATTATTTTCTCATGATTAACTAAAATACTCAT
Organism: Agave tequilana; assembly: GCA_038442645.1. NCBI lineage: Eukaryota > Viridiplantae > Streptophyta > Magnoliopsida > Asparagales > Asparagaceae > Agave > Agave tequilana. Next base: position 51,631 of record JAVJIF010016961.1, on the reverse strand, counting down.
GCAACTTAAATCGATAGACATTAATTGAACAACTAAATTAAATTCAGTAAACTGTCATTAATACAATAAATAAGGATAGCTACTAATAAAATAAATAAATAACTGTATAAAGAAAACAAACACTCACATGAAATGATATTATAACACGCACAAATAAAATAAACAAATGACGTAAATGTTCGCATGCATGAAATGTCACGAATTTGAGTGTTGGGTGCTCTGTCAGATCGGCTCTGGAAATGGGTGGGTCCGGGTATTAGTTCTGAAACGGTCAGATCTACCTCCCCTTGAATCCGGGTCTCCAATCACCACGCATGCCTGTCTACCAAAAGAACGAAGTCAGGTTCGGGTCTAAAGTGTCATAGGGTTTATATACTATCAGGTTGAGTGTGAAACGGGTTCGGATTTGGATTATGGGGATCCAACATGCAGGGGTTGAGAGAGAGAGAGAGAGAGAGAGAGAGAGAGAGAGAGAGAGAGAGAGAGAGAGACTTACACATATAGAGAGAAACAATGAGAGAAGGGGAGAGGGTAACTCACGCATATACGGCATCGAGGGGCTGTTACAAGCGGCTGGAGGAGGTGGTGATCAATGGCGTGAGGGAACGAAAGAGGGGGTGGCCTCGGGCTGCCATTGGGTGCAGCGGAGAAGATCAGAGGAGGGCATTAGGCAACGGGACTGTGCGGGGTGAAGCAACGCAGAGAGGGAGAGAGAAGAAGAAGATGGGGGTGGAAGTGGTGACGTGGTGGCTTGTGTGGGGCTTGGTGCGTGCATGGCGCGGTGGTGATGGTGCCGGGGCTCGCCAGAAAGAGGGAAGAGGAGGAGATGATAAAGGAGAGGTGGATGGCTGGTTACTGGATGGTCTCTGATAGAGGAAAGAACGCTGATGACAGCAGTGCTCGCGGTGATGGGTGGGTGCATGGGGAAGAGAGGTTGCAGGTTGCGTGGCTCTGCCGTATGAGTGGAGGAGAGAGTTCATGTGGTGTTAGGGATTAGAGAAAGAAGAAGATGGGGAGAAGAGAAGAAGATGGGAAGAAGAGAAGTTTGGGATGCGTGGGTGGAAGGATGGCAGCGGTCTGTGTGAGAAATAAGGAGAAGAAAATGGGAGAAGGGGATTAAAATTAGGGTTAATATTAATTTGGGAGTTTATATATAGGGATTGTGTGCGCTCAGCTGGGCTTGGGTTTAGGAATTGAAAAAATAAAAAGAAATGAAAGGGGAAAGGAAAGGAGCTTTAGAAATAAATACAAATGAAAATAAATAGAAGTGGAGTTGGGCTAGGTTTGAGGGCTTAGGATATGTAAAGGGAAATAATAATAATAATAATAACAATAATAGTAATGATAATGATTAATAATAATGACTACAGCAACAGCAACAATAATAATCATAATGAAATAACAATAATAACAACAACTAATAATAATAACAATTAATAATAATAATAAAATATTATGTAAAGTCATTAAATATTTAAAAATTATTAATACAGTATTTTTAACTAGGGGATATTACACATTGTATCCTTTATTCTAGTATTAGCTTTTGATTAATAAAACTTAAGTTTATCTCTCCAATTGTTTATAGATTCGAGTAAATTGCTTGTGGATTCGAGTGTCGTGCTCATGGATTTGAGTGCTTTCTCTACCTGGAGATCCTTTCAAGGTTTGTTGGCACTAGAATGAGATCTAGTCAGCGTTATTTGCTTCCCAATCTATGTCAAAGGTATCAGAGCTCCAGCAACTTTCAGACAATGGTAGGAGATGACGACTAATCGCAAAGCCTTTTCACAAGGGTGGGCCATATTGAAGGGAGACTCAACACTCTTGAATCAACCTGGAAACTTGTGATCCAAGAACTCAAGAAGATATCTCTCAAGATCGATGATCGAGATCTAGCTAATGGTACCTGTGAAGCAGACGAGATCGTTCACCTCATAATCTTCATCCACAGCCACAACCACAACCACAACAATTTCCACTCTAACGACCACCACCATAACAACAACCATCGCTACTTCACCAACAGCCACAACAACCCTCACACCACCACCAAGATGTCCTCTATGAAATCTTCAATATGAAAATCTTTCCGACGAGGGCCCTTCCATCAAGAAGAGGACTTCAAAGATGAGACTTAGAAGAATGGCTTACAGGCAAGGCCATATGCGGATGGCCAATCCTAATCCTAACAGAGGAGGAGGATTTTTTTCCTAGTCATGATGGGAGAAGAAGTGACTCAAGTCCTAATGAATATAGGATGAAGATCGAGATTCCTTTCTTTAGCTGGAACCTTGATATAGAATCCTTTCTGGATTGGGTTTATGAAGTAGAGAAATTCTTCAACATAGTCTCTGAGGAGAAGCATGTCAATCATAGCGTATAAGTTCAAGAGAGAAGCAGCTGCATGGTGGGATCAACTATGAGTCACAAAGAGACTCTAAGGCAAGCCACCCATAATGACTTGGAGACACATGAAACAACTCCTACAAGATTTCTTCCACCCGATTATTAACAAATTCTTTGCAATCAATTTGAACAATGCAAACAAGGTACATGGACTGTCGTGATGAACACGGAGGAAATCTATCGCCTCTCATCGCGATGCGAACTATCCATGACGCATGAACAACAAATGGCAATACGGCAGAGGGTTAAAGTACCCCATCCAAGAACGCGTGATCTTTCACGACGTGTTCTCAGTTTATAAAGCCCACAATAAGGGCATAAAGATTAAGAGACTACACAGCAGGGCTCCACCTTTCAGGCGTCCAATGTTACTTGAAGAACCATTAGGTGGCAAAGGAATTCAACTGAGTTCCACATCAGTTGACCAACCACCAACACGATAGAAGGTCAAAGCCCCTGTGTCGGCACCAACAACAATAAGCATCGCAGCCGTAAAGAGCAAAAAAAATCCCTACACCAAGCCCGAGATCAGCAAGTGTTATCGATGTGGGGAGCTTGGACATAGGTCAATGAATGTCTTAAGAGGAAGCAAGTCAACATTGCGGATTATGAAGATGAAGATGAAGGAGTCGTGATCAAAGATACAAGTGATTCTGACTTTACTGAAGAACGTAGAGATCCCATAGCTTGTGTTGTTAAGAAATTATTCTACAACCAGAAGATTTTTGATACACACAACGACATCAAATCTTCTACTCAAGGTATTCAGTCAAGGACAAGGTATGCAAACTCATCATCGACAATGGAAGCTGCGAGAACATTGTGTCTAGGGCACTTGTAGATCATTTGAAGCTAGAGACGAAGCCACATCATCATCCATACACTATTGGGTGAATCAAAAAAGGTTATTGCATTAAGATAGCGGATCTATGTCATGTACCTATTTATATTGGCGAATCCAACCAAGATTTTGTTGTTTGTGATGTTGTTGACATGGACAAGTGTCATATTCATTTGGGGAGGCCACGGCAACATGATGTTGACACTACCCATTAAGGAAAGAGAATATATATATTCACTTAGAAAGGCAAACGAGTTGCCATGAGATCAATTCCACCTACTCCAAGATCTACAAAAGGAAAGGTGTCTAACTTGTATCCATATGCAATCACGTTGATCAGAACTCAACGATGAGTTCTTTTAAAGAGGGAGGGTCTGATGTAGGAAGGCAGGGCACAAATTCAGGGTTGAACAAGGGACCAGATGAAAGTCCCGGTTGAGCGGGAAATCCAACTGAAAATATCAGTCGAATGCCCAGTCGACCAACTGATAACAGAGCCGAGGACAGAACAGGAGCCAGGCTAATGGTCGATCACCTGGTCAACCATCCAGAAGATAAGTTAATAACCAGGGAGTTAGGTCTCTCAGCCGGTTAGTCGACTGGCCATACATTCTTGACGTAGCGGTCGATCGCCCTGTTGACCTTTCTGCGCGTATTAGCCATTTCCAAATTCTAATTCGGAATTAGTTTTTGGATCTAATTTGGATTTCAATTGATTTTATCTTTCTTTTATTTGAATTGATGTAGATTTTCTAGATAGGTTAGGACTCTTTTGTAAGCCTACAAAAGGCCATTGTATCCTTTGTTATGGTATTAGCTTTTGACTAATAAAAATTCAGTTTATCTCTCCAATTACTCATGGATTCGAGTTACTATCCTTTGCTCGTGGATTTGAATAAATTGCTCGTGGATTCGAGTGTCGTACAGTTTTCCTACCTGAAGATTCTTTCAGGATTCATTGACGCTAGAACGAGATCTAGTCGGCGTTGTTCACTTCCCAGTCTGTGTCAATTTTGAAGCCAATTGAGTTCTTTCTGAAAGCACATCAAGTCCTCAAAAATTTTCTTTTGTGAACTCATACTCATAATTTTTAGATAATTTAGTTACTTCAAAATTGGGGTCATCAAGGGAGATGGATCTATGGAAAATGAGATCCATAATCAATTCAATCTATTTTTATTAGTAAAGCATTATGAAGTATGAACACTTTTATAATTGATGTAGGATACCAAGACAGGATCAAGCCAAAACAGAGTCAAACTCAATAGTCTGTCGACTGCCAATATAAGCCTGTTAGCAGGCTGCGGCTGGCAACTGAAATGCGCCTGTCGATAGGAGTTTCCCGAGAGTCAAAGTTATGACTGTCTGTCGACATGGCCTCTCACCTGTCGACAGACCCATGGCTGTCGACAATAATCTTGCACCTGTAGACAGTTTTGCTGCGTATCAAGGTTTCTGAGTCTGAGTAGGTATTCATCTTTTAGTTTGATTTGATTTTTTATTTCTTTTATTTTTTTATTTATCTAGATTTCCTAAATAGAGTAGTAATCTTCTTTATTTGCCTATATAAGGCCATTGTATCTTAGATTTTTTTTGTATTATTCAATCATTAAACTTTTGATTATCAATTAAATTCAATTTTTCCTCTTTCAATTGCTTGCGGATTCGAATTGGTTACCTTTGCTCGTATATTCGAGTGCTTTGCTTGTGGATTTGAGTGCTTTTCCTACCTGATGATATCCTTTAGGGTTTGTTGGCGCTAGAACGAGATCTAACCAGCGTGGTTCGCTTCCTTGATTGCATCAAGTGGTATCAGAACTTCTGCTATTTTTTGACAATGGCAGGAGATGGCGATGGATTGCAAGGCTTTTCCAAGGATAGGCAGTGTCGAAGGGAAGATAGGTACTCTTGAATCAATCTTGGACAGTCTGGTCCAAGAACTCAAGAGATTGTCCCTCAAAATCGACGATCAAAGTCTGGTTGATGGTACGTACTAAAGCAGACGAGGTCATTCATCAGGTAATCTTCATCTCCCCCCTCCACCTTTAAATCCACCAAAATGACCACCACCAAATCATCCACAACCACCCTCTCATAAACCACCACCAAACTAACCACCTCCTTATCACCACCACCAAATCATCGACCATCAAAACATCCTCTACGAAACCCTCAATTTGATGAATTCTATGACGAGGAAGAATTGTGCAATCCCATACAACAATACGATGATTTTGATGATGAATATGAAGATGAAGGGACGGCCTATGGGAGACAAAGGAGGCTCGTTAATCCTAATCTAAATAGGTGAAGCGGATTTCCTAACACTATAAAGGAAGGTAGATTTTCTTATCCTAATTATGACAGGGAAGAAGGTTACCCAAGTCCTAATGAGTATGGGATGAAAATTGGTATTATTTCTTTTAGTGAGAACCTTGATATTGCATCCTTCTTGGACTGGATTTATGAGGTAGATAAGTTTTTTGACATGACTTATGTTTTTATGGAGAAACAAGTCAAGTTTATGGCATACAAACTCAAGGGAGGAGCGATCACATGGTGGGATCAATTACAAATCACAAGTAAATATCAAGTCAAGCCATTCGTGGTGACGTGGATGTGCATGAAATAACTGTTTCAAGATAAATTCCTTCCACTCGACTATCAACAAATCTTTTACACTCAATTTGAACATTATAATAAGGTACAAGGACTGTCATGGCATACATTGAGGAGTTCTATCGTCTAATATCATGTTGCGATTTAGTTATAACAGAGGAGCAACAAGTGAAAAAAATACATTAGTCTTCTAAAGTATCCTATTCAAGAATATGTGATCTTTCACAATGTATTCTCCGTTGATGACCCACAACAAAGCATTGAAGGTCGTGAGGTTATAAAGTATAGCTCCACTTTTCAGGTGCTCAATACCATTTGAAAAGTCAACAAGTAGGGCAAGAGTTCAGTCGAGTTTCACAACAGTTGCTTGACCACTAGCCCGTCAGTCAACAAACACGTTTACATCCGCACCAGCAACAACAACTGCCGCAGCTGCAAAGAGCAAGGAGAATCCTTATGCCAAGCCTCGAGGTTGGTGTTGACACATCCAAAAGACAGAATCCCAAATAATCCTCTAAAAGGTCTGTATGATGTCTAACTTGTTGACACTTCCAAAAGACAGGTCGCAGACAGTTGAAGAGACAGTTTAAACTCAACAAAAATGGCTAGCTTCGCTCAGAAGCATTAGAGCCTTATCCTCGCAGTAGGCTAGCTCCGCTTGAAACTTTCCCCGCAGTCAGCTAACTCCACTTAGAGCTTAAGTCCCCCAGTGGCCTAGCTTTTCTTGGGGGTTTAGGCCCGCAGTGGGGTGGCTCCGCTTGGAGCTTTAGCCCTGCAGTAGGTTTGCTCCACTTGGAGTTCTTTAGCCCCACAGCGGGCTAGCTCCGCGAGAAATTTTATCTTCGCAGCAGGCTAGTTTCGTTTGGAGCTTTTAGCCTCACAATAGGCTAGTTCTAGGTCATCTTGATCATTTCAAATTTCTAGCAGGATTATTGGGCTAAACCCCACTACTTTAGTAGGGTTAATACCACTTAAGTGGGCGGTTACACCCGCCTACTATGTTCCACATTAAGTGAAGACAATTAAGCTAGAATGATTATCATAGGCTCGTGCTGAGCCTATGTAGCTTTGCATGAAACATTTTAGGCTCACGCAGAGTCTATCTTAGCCTCACATCCATGGCTATTAAGGTTATTTTCAGCCTTTGCTGATTTTTAGGGACAGTTACACCACTTTGAGCCTATAAATAGCCCATTTTGAGGCTAAACACGGGGCTGGAATTTTTAGAGGCTTAGAATCTTGGCTAAGAGAGATCATCTCAAGAGAACCATTCTCTAGCTTTCAAGAATTCAGAGATATATTTCTCTCATCCTTCAATGATAATTTCTAGGTGCTAATACCTTAATCTTTCACTCTCAAAAAATCTCCAAATCCAGGCAAAAAGGAATCCCTAGCAGAAGACTCGAAGACTCATCCCTTGTTAAAGGGACAAAGTAGTCGCACACTGACCAGACTCCTACTGGCACACTTCCCCAAAAACTTTCCGTAGAGAATTCTCGTAATCTTTGTTTTTTATTACTTGTAATTTTCTACAATTTTTTTGTAAGTTTTCCCTTTTCAAAATCAATGGAAAACAAGATGGCAACCCACTGGGGAGTACTTTCTCCACCAACAAGAAAGTAGTGACGCAATGTGATGATCAAACTCTCAGGTTTACTGCTAAGATGTTGGTCATTCAATTTGACCAAGAGAGATTTGAGCAACTTCTCTCTATGGTCAACACAAGTCCTCTGAACGTGCGCAAACACAACATCTCCTTAGCTAAATCTCCTTTGGCTAATTCTTTGAAGCAAGTCTCTATTGAGACTAACAAGACTCTTTATGAGCCTATTCTAGCCTCTAACGAGGCTAAACAAGCTTCAACAAGCCTACTTCAGTCTCCAAAAAGACTAAATGGATTATGTGTGAGCCTATCTCAGCTTCCTGAGAAGCTAAGAAGGCTCTGTGCGAGCCTAAGACGGCCTTCGCTAAGGCTAGCTGGACCACCAAAAAGTCCAACTTAGCCTCACGCGAGGCTAGAAATGATTCTCTTCTCTTGGCTTCCAATGAATCTACTTAAACAGTATCTGACTGCGAGACAATGCTAGCTATTCACAGAGCTAAGCCCCGCTTTTCTTGCAAGGCTAAAGCCAAAATGCTACTAGGTGCTCGCGATGTGCAAGCACCCAGTGAGGCTAAGTTAGCTTCGCTAAAAGCAGAAGCACTGCATAGCAAGCCAGCTTCCAGCAGCGAAGCTAAAGCACTATATAGTGCTAAAATTGCTTCGCCAATCAAAGCTAAGCCACATGGCAAGGCTATTCTAGCTTCGTCAATGACTAGAAAGAAAGCCTCTAAGGCTAAGCCAAAGGCTTCTCAACCCAAGAGAGTTAATCTCCAGTCTTCTCGAGTTTTTGTATTAGATCGGTTGGGTCCAGTTAACACAGATTTGAAGGACTACTTGAGCAATAATTGAAAACTCCAGTCCGAAGAACCAGTTCACATCTCATCGTCCCAATACGAGTAAGCGGGATGCCAACTGGTGACAGTATATTATGTTCACTATTGTTTGGGGTCAATTCCCACAGCTTCTTAAAATCAATAGTTGGTTTTTAATCGATTATCGGTCCAATCTTCCAAGAGACCCAAGTCTCAGAAGAAGAAGACGACAAAGGTGTCAGACCTTACGGCTGCCTTTGTTAATATGATAAGCAGACGGAGGGATCTACTACGATCCCGATGAACGAGAAGGGGTTCATACTCCTTTCAGTTCTCCAGATTCTGACTATAGCCCCGGCTTATGTCAAGTTCTGGTTAAACAGGAAGATGCCTTCTAAGGTACTCACTCTAGGGTAGCAATACCCTTCAATTACGGACAATCATCTTCATCGACATGGGCTATATCACCTGAACCATTGAGACATCTGTTTCAATGGTCGGATGATGAAGAGAAATTTTGCGGCAATGCTTCCTTCTCCACCATCAGCTCTGTCTAGACAAGGTTCATATCGGCCAACATGACTGATAACAATAACGATGCTGATCTCTGTCGCCGTATGAATGCTCAAGAGCAAGCTTTCAGAGCTCAGAAATAGGCCTTAGACAACATCCAGCGCATGTTGTCTCAGCTCATGACAGATTGGAACAACGAGGAGAATTCCGATAGCAATGAGCGAGAAAAAGAAAACAAGACTCTAGAGAATAAAAAAGCAAATAAGTCTTCTTCATCTTTAATCGATGCCAAAGTAATCAAAGGCATCCAAGCCCATATAGCATCTTTAGCTCAACGGGATAAGCTGAAGAAGGTAGGGATAACTTGTCCTTACCCGCTAGAGTGGGATTCAGTTTCGTAGCCACCGAAATTTAATCCACCTACATTGCATACATATGATGGCAAGGGCTCACCAAACCAGCACATTTGCTACTTCCGGTCTCAGACTGGCAACATAATAGATAATGATGCTATCATGGCCAGATTATTCATCGGCACTCTCAAGGAGATAGCCTTTGACTAGTTCAACAGCCTTTCCAATGGCTCCATTAACTCTTTCGTTAACTTGATAATCAGGTTCCTCTCTCGATTCTATGAGGATGATACTGAGGTTATCATAGACAAACTCCTCTCGATGGTCCATAAAGGAAGATAATCCATAAGGGACTACATAGAGAGGTTTCACAATATTTTCTCTTATATACCATGCGAGCATGCCTTTGCCTATGTTGCTGCAAATATATAGGCACAACTTCCTCGATAAAGTAGAAGTTTGTGTGGGAGCCATTAAGACTCGTACATGGAAAGAGCTTATTGACAACAAGCTGAAATAGTTGAGAAATCGGCTAAGAAGTTTAAACCCTCTATTCTTAAGAACATATACAGAGTAAACAACAACAGACGTGATGTAGCCCAATCTTCTGAAGCCAAAAGAAAAAGTTCAAGAAGCTCTGCCGAAGTAGAAAAGGAGTAACTCTAACAATAACCCAGAGTTCAAGTTTTCTCAGAAACAATACTCTTTCAAAGATGAGAAGGTGGTAACAATCTTCCACCTACTCAACAAAGGTAGTAAGCTCAACGGTGCCCGATAAAGTTGGACATACAAATCCCAATTATTGTCTTTTCCATAGGATGGTTCACCATTCTTCCAGCAGATGCTTCATCTTCAAGGACATAATCCAAGCATTAGTCGATGTTGGTGTTCTAACACTAAAATCAGAACAAAAGAAGGTCACCACCAACATGGCGTGACCCTCAATTTTAGAAATTTTTCAAAGGTGACTGTCCAAGATGGACTAATCCCTATCCCTAAAGGTAGATTGGAAGTCACCAATCCACTGGCGGAAAAGCAGAAGTCTAAGGGCCTCGTTCCATTGACAACCAAATTAGAAGAAATCATGTAGGTACACCCGGATTTTTTCAATGACAAGCAATGTCAACTCGATCCAAGCTCATGGGTAAAGCTTGTAATGTCATCTCCCTTGCACAATATGATGACAATGTGATCATAGCTTCTCCCAGTGACTCTAAAGAAGAGAAGTTTACCTTCACGGATAGCCCGCTACTTCCCAGCCAGTGGGTACTCGATCTGGCAAGCAGTACTTGTGACATTACGATCAGACCCCGATGAGACAAAGCAGCCAACGATGTCAGGGAATGTTAACTCTGTCCAGGCTCTGGCACCTACCTTGCCACTGTATAAAGAAAAGTAAAAAGAAGTCCATTTTGCTAAAGTCCTAAAGAACCCTTCTTAAGGACTCAATATCCCTTCCGCTTTGATATATTTGCACAATTGCCAATATCTCAGCTCGTATCACTCTGCACGAGCTACTCCGCCTCTCTAAGGAAACTAGAGAGGCACCCAGGAACACACTTGATGATTCAGAATCTTTTCTGACACAAGTGTCATTAATCCCCACTAATGAATGGGACTCCATGTCCCAAATGCCATTTGGCATTTCAGCTGGTGCCATGTATCACTTTACTCTTGAGGATATGCTCCTTAAGGATAACCAACATGATAGACCCTTATATAATACATGGCATATCGGCTCTGCTTGCATTGAAAGGATTCAAGTCGACATGGGGTCCTCTTTAAGCATCATTCCCAGGAGACTGCTTCACTTTCTAGGCATTCCCTTGAGTAAATTATCAACAACGACTGCTATCAACTATGGCTTTAGTGCCGAAAGTAGTCACCTTTTGGGGAAGATCTGTCTCTAATGTTAAATCGGGACCTGAAGACAGAGGTGACATGTTATGTGATTGATGCTGACACATTCTACAACTTGTTGCTTAGATGACCTTGGATTCATGCCAATTAGATTGTCCCTTCCACCTTCCACCAATGCCTCAAGTATGTCGATGATAAGGCAATGTTAGGAACGGTGTTAGCCAAAAACACAACCGTTCAAGGGGGTGAAAAATTACTTCGTTGATTCTTTCCTCTACCGAGAGGTGAATAAAGTAACCAAGAAACCATTGTCAAACAACATCGATAGCAGCAATGAGGGGGATTCTGAATCAGAGGAAGGCATGCCAGCTACCTTTGCCATGGAGCCAATTGTAGCATATTTAATGATTTTGATTGTATTAATTCTGCCAAAAATGATGGTGAATGGGTATTTAATGAAAATGTTGCTTTTATTCTTTATATTTCGACAATGTACCTAATTTCGCCAACTCTAGCTCCTCGCACATGGCCCTGCCTACGTCAATGATGGCATGCATACAGATGGAAGATAACGATGCCTCAATGTCTGTCGTTCATCTTTCAAGAAAAACCAATCTCCGATCATATTCGCAGAGTTTACCCAAGGATTTTTACATCCGTAGACTTTGAAGAAGATCTGAAGCCCCTACAATTCTTTCATTCTGCCTAGTCAATGCACCGTATGATGAAGAAGATTGATACGACCTACATGGTAGCGAAGGCATGGATTTCAGAAAGGGATGGTGCATCCCTTTACAACCATTCGTACCGAAAGGAAAGCTGGCCAACTGCTATGACCAGACATGTATGGGTTGGGATATGTTGTCTCACCCACTCAATCTGAATCAGACACCGACGGACCTATGCCATCACATTTTTCTGACTTATCCAGCTAGGAATCAGATATTAGTGTGAGAGTAGTCTTCAACAATCTCTTTGCCAACATGACATCAATCAGTCAAGTGGAGTAAGATGAAGATGTTGAGCCGTTCGACAACGATCCGTGGGCTCAGTAACTCGATATCCAATAGGAGAAGCATTTTGAATAACGCGAACCTCCCACTGAAGATAAGGTGATCCAAGTCGATGTGAGTGATGAAGCATACCCAAAGCTCATCTCTATAAGCGAAAGTCTCTTACTGACAGAGAAGCAAGATCTTATATCGCTCATATAAGAATATATAGATGTCTTTGCATGGAGTTATGAAGACATGCTAGTTCTGGACCCTATGGTAGCCATGCATCATCTCAACATCAAATCGGATGCTAAGACGGTCAATCAACAACAACGATGGTTTTCCCTGACATCATGGAGGCAATCGAATCAAAGTTTATAAACTCATCGAATGTGGCTTCATTCGAGAGGAACGACACCCATACTGGGACGCTAACATTGACCCCATACTCAAGAAGAATGGGAAGATCAGGTTTTGCATCGACTTTCATGATCTTAACATGGCAAGTCCTAAGGACGAATTTTCATTACCTATAGCTAACGTCATGATTGACAATACATTCTGTTTTAAAAGGATGTCCTTGATAGATGGCTTCTCAGGGCACAATCAAATCAAAATGTACTCGGATGATAAAAAGCATGCGTTATTCGAACACTATTGGGGTGTTTTGTTACATGGTGTTGTCATTCGGCTTGAAAATTTCCAGTGCAAATTATTAACGTGCAACGAACACTTTTTCCGTAATTATCTACAAAAGATGGTGAAATGTTACGTAGACGATGTCGCTATCAAAAGTCATGACAAAGACATCCACCTACATGACCTAAGGACAGTGTTTGACTCTGCGGGCTCATCAGCTAAAAATGAATCCGACGAAGTCATTCTTGGGAGTGTCAATTCCTTAGATTCATTGTCACATCCAAAGGGATTCACCTTGATCCTGACAAGATCCAAGCCGTTCAAAGTATGCAACCTCCAAAGACCTTCAAGGAGCTTAGAGGTCTGCAAGACAGGTTTGCCTACATCTGAAGATTTATTGTAAATCTACCTTTCAAAAGTTTAATGAAGACGAGTGTCTCAAAGTGGGCAAAAGTCATACTGCTACCGAAGTTAAAACCATTAACGTTGTTAACTTTACTAAACACTATGTCATCCAACGATTTGGTATTCTCAGAAGGATCATTCATGAAAATAGTCGCCAATTTGTAAGCCAATGATTCTTTTGGTTCTATGATAAATACTAAATACAGAATGTGGCTTCGATTGTTTATAACTCCGCCACTAACGGGTTGGCAGAGGCGTTCAAAAAGATGATCATCAAGCTTCTCAAAAATTTGTCTCATCAAGCAAGGGAGACTGGCACTAGAAGCTTAACAAATGTCTTTGGGCCTATCGAATGATGGACTAGACCTCCACAGTCAGTTTACCTTTTTCTTTAGTCTATGGGTGTGAAGTAGTCATACCCTTTGAGATACAAATACTGTCATTTTGCATCACTTTGGCGATCAAGATGACAGAAGGAGACAATGATCGATTACATCTCCAGGAGCTTGAAGTGCTAAACGAGAAGCAGTTACAAGCTCAGCAACGCATCAAGGTATATCAGGCTCGAATCTCGAAGGTCTTCATCAAAAAGGCCAAATAGAGAGTCTTCCAGAGAGGAGACTTGGTCTTAGCTGTCAGGTGACCCATGGTCATGACGCATAAGGCTAAACCCAAGTTCCAACCCAAATGGAAAAAAAAAGCATTTGTAGTAGAGATAATCTACTCAAACGGAGTGTATTGCCTTGAAAGTCCAAATGGTGATGCACTCCTGATGCCGATCAACAGTAAATTCTTGAAAAAGTACTATCCATGATCAAGTTAACATTATACCTCTGATCAAATAAGTACTATTCAAGATCATGTTAACACTAAACCTCTTATGATTAAGTCATTCGTTTGACTATTCCATCCCTCATGGAACTCTTTTCCCCGAGCGGGATTGATTTGACCCTTCCCTGATTGGTCGGATGGATTAGGGTTTGGGATTAAAATGTTTGGAAAAATACGAAGAAAAGTGCATTCCCTTAAAAGGGATCGCATTACAATTTGTAAACATCGAGCCTGAACAAATCTGGGGAGACCATGATGCATGATGTCAACATTGAAGAGATAATTAAATCCCTATGACAATCTCTTTCTTGTCATCACTCAAATCTTTCTGCAGATATATGGGGCTTTTCTGATTTTAACCTTGTTACTCTTCTCTATTACATGGACCTGGGCCCTTTCCTGAATCGGTTATATTTTGATGTCGAGCATGTTTGAGCAGCGGTTTCAAGAACTCTTCTTCCTGATCATTCCTATAAGTTCAAAAGGATGGCTTTTCTAGCCTTACTTTTCCGTATGTAATGGGGCATGTCTCCAATCACATCCTCCCTTTTTGATAGGTCGAAGCTCGATTCCATGACTCATTCATCCAAACATTCAGATAAACTAATTGAATGAATTTATCTGATAACTTATCAAGCCAGACTTATTGAAGAAGGCTCATGATGTATTTTTGTAAAACTTTTTCAGTATTTCCACATTCATACCAAGGTGTGGCGATCGATTGAAAACTGAGGAAAACCCAACAGGGAACACTGATTTTTCTATAAAACTTCCCTCAAGTTCCTAATGAGATTCCTTATCATTACCCAATGAGGTCTTTACTTGTCATGTTAATGTTACCTCTGACAATTCCCTCAAGATACCACAGGGAACATTCATCTCCTTTTGAAATTTTCTCGGAGTTTCTTATGTAACGTTAATGATTACCTCTGACAACTCCTTATAGATTTCCTACAGAGTCTCAGGGAATGCTAATTTTTCCAACAAACTCCTCATGGAGTTCCTAATTTTAAGTTAATGATTACCTCTGACAACTCCTTACAGATTCCTCACAGAGTCTCAGGGAATGATAATTTCCCCACAAACTCCTCATGGAGTTCCTTATGTCACGTTAATGAATACTTTTGACAACTCCCTCAAGATTTCCTAGAGAACGCTGAGTTCTCTATAAAATCCTCATGGAATTTGCATTCCTGGCGAGGTCTTTAGTTGTCACATTAATGATTACCTCTGACAACTCTCTTAAAACATTAGAGGGGATGCTATTTTCCTATAAGATTCCCAATGAGCGCTAAACTCCTCATGAGATTCTATCCAACACTATCCCTAGCGGACTTTCTTGCAGTCTGCTATGGACTATCATCTTAATACCCAATAAATTTTCTCGCTACATGTCGAATTTTGATCCCAATGGATTCCTAATTTATCATGTCTATATTACCTCTGAATACACAGAATTCTTAAGTCAAATTCACTCTTTCTAATCCCTGTTATGTCTTTATGATCTCTGAACAGTGAATTTCTATCTTTGTGGTACTTAAGTCTGTTATATTCATAAGATCACAGAACAGATAAAGTCATTCTAATCTCTGTTATGTTACTAATTACCTATGAACAGTGAATTTTTTTATGACTTAAGTTGTTATATCTATAAGATCACTGAAACAGACAAGTCGACTCAAGCTATTATATTTATAAGATCACAGAGCAGATGAGTCCATAACCTAATTCTTTACTCCATCTCAAGGTAGAAATTTTCGCTTTCAAGTTAATGATTACCTTTGCATAGCAAATTTACGAGTCTGGCGACTCGTAGTAGGTTATGTTCAGTTTATCACCTCTAAACTGACGAGTACCCAGATCTGACCCATCTTTTTAATCTTTTATGGACTTTCATCGTTGTGATGTTCATATTACCTCGGAACAACATATTTTTATTCTAGTGATTTCTAATCCATCATGTCCATATTACCACTGAACAAACGGATCTCTAGACCCAATTTACCCCCTAGCCCCAGTCAATTCATATCTTTGATCTATAAAGATAATATTTGACTCTTGACAGTCTACTCTTTACTGATCTTATCATGTTTCCTCTTAATAGATTCAGTTTAACTCTTTTAGGAGTTTTACCCGGTGGAGTCATACCTGCATTTCCAGTTCTTTCGGGGATAATATATTAAATTTTCCTTTATGGGAAGTTTAAATTACGCACAGGTAATTAGAAAAATGAAAGGCATTAATTAATAAGAGAACAAACACACTAGATAAGTCATTGATCAAGAAATTTTTTATTGATTCAATGCAAAAAGAAAATAAGATACATTCGTGTTACTTCA
Organism: Agave tequilana; assembly: GCA_038442645.1. NCBI lineage: Eukaryota > Viridiplantae > Streptophyta > Magnoliopsida > Asparagales > Asparagaceae > Agave > Agave tequilana. The sequence continues at coordinate 35,412 of JAVJIF010016961.1, read as the reverse complement.
AAATTATCTTTCATATGATTTGAGTTTAGCATCGAGAGCAGACAACTTGTTTTCTTGCTTTCCTCTGCCCTAAGGGCGGCTTGTAGCTTCAGCTTCTCCCTGCCAAGGATGGCCACCTTCGCTAAGCGAGATTGGACTTCCTCCATTGCCGATCTTTCACCACTCCTAGTTGTTGGATCTTGATGCTTTTGGCAGCCATCTCTTTCAATCGGGCAGTTTCAGCTTGGGGCGCCGGCTCGACTTTAGGCAGAAGGGTATTTGGCCTCAAGATCATCTCTTATACCCTCTTGATTTGGTCGTTGGCAGCAGTGAGTGCCTGATTTGATATCTCAATCGCGTCAGCAATCGCGATTTCTATAGCCTCCAGGGATTTTAACTCCTCGAACACTACCTCTATTTCTCACGATGTCTCTGTATAAGTCTACTACACCTGCTCAGTGAGACGATCGGGTTCCTCCTAGGTCAATAGAGTAAGATCCGACTGATTTAGGTGACACCATTTGCTTATATGTCTTTCTAGATTTTTGACCACTTGCTCCAAGAAAGTAGCCTCGATAACTCCACCAATATTCCTAATACTCTCTATAGCTCGAGAGTTGATGAAGTTTTCGAAGTCTTCAATATCAGCGAGAGGCATCATCCCAGACTCTTATAGAAGCTGTTGATTAACTCCTCAAAGAATTCCTTTTTGTAATTAGCTTCAATCAATAAAGGGGTGGTCGAGGAGGAAGAAGGACTCAGGCGCACAATCATGGTGGATACTAGAGAAGCACTAGAAGTCACCACTAGAGATGTTGTTTGAGGGACTGGTCTAGTGACCACTGCCAGAGGAATTAAGGCAGCAGATGGAGGAATAGTCAGAATAGAAGTCGACTCAATTGTGGGCTTGGACCTAGACTCGATCCATTCTGGTACCAGCATGGTAGAGTGATTAGACTCTGTCCCGACTGTCATCGGCAAATCAGTAGCTGATGAGACCTGATGTTGGATTATGCTGTGATATACAATATTCAACACCGTGGGATCTAATACAAGAGAAGTAGCTACCTCCCCTAAGGTGACTTAACATTCAGAGCAGCCAACGCAAGATTTCTGCAACAAAAAGAGGTTAAAGATCAGAAATAATATATGAAAAGCGATCACCAAGTGAAATATTACAATCGTTACTTGGAGGAACTGAGGTCACGGTAATAGCAACCTAAGTTCTAGTCACCTCACCCAGGACAGTCTCAGTAAAAGGACCCTTAGCAGTGGCAGCAGCAGCTTCAATGTAGTCCACTCCAGTGTCACCTACCTTACCCAGGTCAATCTTAGTAGGAGCTGGTTCGGAGGTGACAACTTCTTGGATCATGGCCTTGGTAGAACTAGCAAACCTCCTCATGGATTGGCTTGTCACCTATCCTTTGTCCCTAGGAGCATCGAGGATCTTGTCTCCTTGAATAGCGACCTCACCTTTATCGAAAGATTCAAAGTCATGCAACTGATCTTCGGGCCTTCTGGACTGAAGTAATCCGCCTCATTTCCTTCCTTGTAGTGAAATAGGTCATCAAAGGCTTCTTCTTCCCTATCTCAATCTGTGATTAAAGACAAAGTTAGTCACAGAAATGAAAGGGAAAAGAAAATCATACTGAGTTAACAAAAGATAACTCCACCAGAAGCCTGAGTGGTTTCCCATGGGTCTCTTCAAGATGAGCTAACGTGGCAGGCAAAGGATCAGAAGGAGAAACGTAAGCGGTCGATTCCTTCTCAGCAGAGAAAACCTCTCGGCCATGCCGAGGAGGCTTGCTCACTAACTCCTTCTTTCGAGATGGGCCATGAGAAAAGGATATCTTCTATTTTCTCTTGGGGTCTGTTTGGTTGTCATAATTGGACGTAATTGTAAGTCAAAATTGGGAAAGTCTTTTACAGTTGTAAATGAATTACATGCATGTAAATTTTATAGTATTTGGTTGGTAATTTAAAGTTGTAAGTGAGAATGTGTATTGTGTTTTACGGTGTTTGATTGTCGTAATATGTAAGTCGTAAGTGGAAAAGCTGACCTCAAAATTAACTATTTGGTGATTTAAATAGTTTTAATATTGTAAATAAATACTAAAAATACTAAATATTAAAAAAATTAATATTAACTTAAAAAATAATACAAATTTGTATGACCACAAAATTAACTGTAATTGAGCTGCAAGTGAGTAGTAATTGGGTTGCAAGTGAGTGGTAGTTAATTTGCATAAGTTTTTACGAATTACGGTCCAAACAAACATCGTAGTCATAGTTGGGTTATAAGTCATTTACGAATTACGGAGTTTTATGTCTTTTACGACAAAACAAACATCCCCTTGAAGTGGATGTCTACCTCTTCCTCTTCCTCTTCTTCTTCTTCAGTGAGGCCTTTATTTGCCTCACTGAAGCCTCCTTCGACAGTCTTACCGCTTGCAACCTCCTTAAAATGTGGACTCTCTGCATCGTAAGCTTCGCTCCCAACCTCAGCCTCAAACTCGCCAAGACCTACGACTCGGACACTTTTGCCCTGATTGCATTCATGTACATTTTGCTTCAAGTTGGCCGAGATTAATTTAACCCTGGAGATGTTGACTTTGAACTCTGATACACACGAGCTGGAGAGGTGATACCATTGACAGAATGCCAGGCTAGTGAAGAGATTAGAAGTCCGCTAAGGCATGCAAAAACGAGCCCTTGTGCAACCGGCGATGAAATGCCTCCATGCACGAGCACCATCAATCAAGCTTCCCATGTGTGGCAAGGGTTCGGGTCGTTGATGCATATTTGGTCATAACTGAATTGTCGAGCGAACCGATTGGGCATGTACGACTCCATGAAGATGATGTCCCTACAGCGGTACAACAAATAGGATGGTCTAATGCTGACCAACCACTTGAAGGTACCCTACCCAACAGAAGATTGATCGGTCCTTTCGTTGCAGAACTCCTCATCATATCCAATGCCAGGAATGTAGGGAAAACATTGAAAGAGGTTATAATTGTCATGGCGACGAACTAGCTTTCAGACCCCGGCCACGTAATTCCCACTGCAAGTTCTCAAGACGGTGGAGTTGTGCAAAGTGGACGTCCTCTGGAAGCTCTTCCCCTAGCTTGACTATGGCAGGGCAGAGAAATACAAACCAAGCCACCAAATAAGTGTAGGACGGCTCCACTCCAGGGGAGGGTCCATCGCGGGGAAGAACGAGCTCTTTTCCCGCTTTCTTAGTTGTTGTCTGCTTGTAGAATGCCTTGACCAATGTCCGGAGTCCATCGACCATCGCCGGAAGCAGTCCTAGGCTTATCTGCGGCCAACTGGATGGCAGAGAAGAGCTCCATTGGCAATATCCCATCATGAAGAAGAGACGAAACCATGCACTTTTTCAACCAAACTGACAAGAAACCTAGCAGGGCCTGTTGAGATATGGGCTAACGGGCTTAACGATGGAAACTTTTAAACGAGTCACCTATATGCCATCATCCTTCTCTAAGACGATATCCCTGTGATCGCTGACTGTCATCAAGTCCTCAATACCTCTGTCGTCAACAGGAGTGTGAATTTCCTTTGGCACACTCTCCAAACTGGGAAACAGATAGTCCGCCCAGCTCTTCAACCCATTAGTACTCCCACAGATGCTGTGAGTATCGAGGCAGATGTAGAAGTGGCACATCAACTCTCGATAAAATCTCATATAGAGCCTTGTTTTGATTCCCCAGCTACTCAAGTTCCTCATTGCAGTGGAAGAACTCCTCGTGCGGGAGGAAGTCCATGGGGAGTTTTGACCCCTCCCACATCTCGTGAAGAGTGAGCCCCAGCTCTCCAATCGGCGTGAAAAATGTCCCGTTGGATAGGCAACAGAGCTCTAACACAGAATAGAAGTTGGGTACACAGATTCTATCCCGTAGCAGGTGGCTCGGACCTCCTTGTAGAGTCCCAGTCTCTTCAAATCCTCACCAAAATGCTTTGTATATATAGACTTGTGCCATTCCGGAAGGATTCAAGGCCGAATCCTTCCCACTCAAATACAACCCTATGGCATCTGAATGCAAGATCCATTCCATTAAAGTTGATCTACATTATTTCACGTCACTAAAAATCAAAAATTATATATTTTAAATACTGCCCATCAATCAAGTAGATAGCCAAAATAGTGAGTTGGTTAGTTTAACGGTGTAAAATATTTGAAATTCAACAAAAAAAATAGCTTGTGAGGGTTTTTAAGTGTTTAGATCATGATGAAATAGTCAGAACTTGTATGTCTAAAGACTAAGTAATATACTATTTTCGACCGTCCATTTTGCGCCTACTTGAAGAATGAGCAAAAAGTATTCAAAATACATGATTTTTCATTTTTAATTACTTGAAATAATGTAGGTCAACTTCAACAGATTAGATCTTGCATTCGGATGTCGTATGGTTGTATTTGAGTGGGAAGGATTCGGGCTCAAATCCTTCCAGAACTGCACAAGTCTCACTCTCTCCCATATATATATATATATATATATATATATATATATATATATATATATATATATATATATATATATATATATATATATAGGGAGGTCTTCGTGTGAGAAACTTTCTCACACGAAGACCACGAGAAAACCATATAGGGGCGATCATGTGGATGATCCGAACTATTCATCTTGATCTATATACTTTATATAGGCTGCCAGTAAAAAATCACGTGAGTTCAAGTCTTTTTACCCATGCAACAAGTGGTTACAAAATATACGTTATATTCGCCGTAGAATAAAGATGTCACTTGATGCTGGGTAAAAAGACATGGAATCGCGTGATTTTTTATTGGTAATCTAATTAGAGTATGTAGATCAAGATGAATGGCTCGGATCATCCATAAAATTCTCTTATATGATTTTCTCACGAAGCTTATTTTGAGAAAGTTTCTCATTTGAAAATTTTCCTATATATATATATATATATATATATATATATATATATATATATATATATGTATGTATGTATGTATGTATGTATGTATATGTATATGTATATATGTATATGTATATGTATGTATGTATATCATCCACTCAAATACAACCATACATCATCCGAATACAAGATCCATTCTATTGAAGTTGATCTTATTTAAAATATCTATAAACCAAAAATAAAGCATTTTAAATACATTTTGCCGATGCATCAAGTAGGAAAAAAAACGGACGACCTAAATAGTGAGTTAGTTAGTTTAATGGTGTAGAACATTTAAAACCTAACAAAAATTGGTTTATAAGGTTTTAAAACGTTTAGATCATGATCAAATGGCCGGATCAAGAATTTGTAGGTCTAAAGACATATATCTAACCAACTTACTACTTTCAGCTGTCCATTTTACGCCGCATGATGGAGGGGAAAAGTATTCAAAATATTTAATTTTTAATTTTTAGTTACATTAAATAATATAGATCAACTTCAACGGAGTGGATCTTGTATTTGAATGTCGGATGCTGATATTTAAGTGGGAAGGATTTGATCTCGAATCCTTCCAGGACTACACATGTCTCGAATCCTTCTAGGACTACACAAGTATATTTCTCTCTCTCTTTATATATATAGATAGAGAGAGTCTCTCTCTCTCTCTCTCTCTCTCTCTTTATATATTTATATATATATATATATAAAGAGAGAGAGAAATAGACTTCTGTAGTTCCGGAAGGATTCGATCCCGAATCCTTCCCACTCAAATACAACCCTATGACATTCTAATACAAGATTCACTCCATTGAAGTTGATCTACATTATTTGAAGTAGTTATAAAGAAAAAATCAAGTATTTTAAATACTTTTTGCCCATGCATCAAGTAGGAAAAACGGGAGAAAGCAGACGGTCTAAATAGTGAGTTGGTTAGTTTAACGGTGTAAAATATTTGAAATCTAACAAAAATTGGTGTGTGAGAGTTTTTAAGATTTTAGATCATGATGAAATGGTTAGATCAAGAATTTGCATGTTTAAAGATGTAGGTCTAAGCAATAGGTTATTTTGACCATCCATTTTGCGCCATTTGATATATGGGTAAAAGGTATTAAAAATAAATGATTTGGTTTTATAGACACTTTAGATAATATAGACCAACTTCAATAGAGTGGATCTTATTTTTAGATGTCGTAAGTATGTATTTGAGTAGAAAGGATTCAGATCCGAATCCTTCCTGAAGGATCCGAGTCTGAACCCTTCCCGAAGGATCCTAGTCTGTGTGTGTGTGTGTGTGTGTGTGTGTGTGTGTGTGTGTCTATATATATATATATATATATATATATATATATATATATATATATATATATATATATATATATATATATATATATATATATATATATATATAGATAGATAGACTTGTATCCTTCCAAAAGTATTTGAGCCTGAATCCTTCCAGCTCAAATACAACCCTTCGACATTCGAGCACAATATATCCACACATTAAAGTTGATCTATATTATTTCAAGTATCTATAAACTAAAAATCAAGTATTTTGAATACTTTTTGCCCACCATCAAGCAGTGAAAAAATGGACGGCCGAAAGTAGTTAGTTAGTTAGATCTATGTCTTTATACATACAAATTCTCGATCCGGCCATTTGACTATGATCTAAACATTTAAAAACCCCTACAAACCAATTTTTGTTAGGTTTTTAATGTTCTACACCATTAAACTAACCAACTCACTATTTAGGCCGTATGTTTTTTCCTACTTGATACATTGGCAAAAAGTATTCAAAACACTTGATTTTTGGTTTATAGATAAAATAATATAGATCAACTTCAACAGAGTGGATCTTGTATTTGAATTTTGGATGTTGGTATTTGAGTGGGAAGGATTCAACCTCAAATCTTTTTGGAAGGACACAAGTGTGTGTGTGTGTGTGTGTGTGTAGAGAGAGAGGGGGGTCTTCGTGTGAGAAACTTTCTCACATGAAGACTGTGAGAAAATCATATAAGAGCGATCATGTGGATGATCTGAACAATTCATCTTAATCTACATACTTTATTTAGGTTGTTAATAAAAAATCACACAATTCTGAGTCTTTTTACCCATGCAAAAGTGGTTACAAAACATACGTTATATTCGTCGTAAAATAAAGATGTCATTTGACGCATAAGTAAAAAAGGCTGGAATCACGTGATTTTTTATTGGTAGCATGACTAAAGTATATAGATCAAGATGAACGGATCGAATCATCCATATAATCCTCCTATATGATTTTCTCACGAAGCTTATTTTGAGAAGGTTTCTCATTTAAAGATTTTCATATTTATATACACACACATACACATACATCTTAGAACATGAACATGATAATTGGTGGTCGGATCGTAAAAAAAATAGAGATATTGGAGTTATAAGCCACCTCCTTAGGTTGTAATTTAAGGAGACCTATTAGGAACACTTTATTTGTATATATCTTTTTTTGAAATCCGTCAGGGTATCTGGGGCCCACAATGCGGATAATGAGTATGACCCCCGACTAATCCCATAGGTTCCATAGCCCCCGACCTTGGGTTTCCTACCACGGAATAGGGTAAATCGCAAGCCAAATCCCGGAGGTGAAATATGTCCACCAAGGGCCTTGAACCCAAGCCACTTGGAAGCGAACCCAATGACTTGCCACTATACCACCTTGGGGACATTACCTTTATATATATATATATTTATATTTATATATATCTGTGTATGCGTATGGGTAAAATGTTAGGGCTCCTTATATTACAATCTAATGAGGCGGTTTAAACTCCAACATCCTGATCTTTTCATAATCTGACCGCATATTATCATATTCATGTTCTATGATGAACACATATAAAAAATCAAGTGATTTGGAGTTTGTTTACTCAATTTTCTTTGGGTTCAAATATTAATAATTTTTTAACAGTAGAACAAAATAGAATGAATAGATTAAACTCCAAATCACTTGATTTTTTTTATTTGTACATCTTAGAACATGAAAATGATAATGTGCGATCGGATTGTGAAAAAATCAGGATGTTGGAGATGTAAGCCGCCTCCTTAGATTGTAATCTAAGGAGACTTATTAGGAACACTTTATAAATATATATATAAGAGATATTTATACCTCAGTTGTCATCTGAGAGAACTCTCTCAGCTGGCACTATGACCTAGTCGTAGTCCTAAAAAATTTCAAAAATTTTCAATCTAATTAGCACTGCGATTATGGTAGCAGTCCTCACAAAAACACTGCGACCATGATCGCAGTCCTTACAATAACACTGACCATGGTCACAGCCCTCACAAAAAGATTGTGACCATGCTAATAGTCCTCATAAAAATATTGTGACCATGGTAGCAGTGCTTACAAAAAAAATATTGTGACCAGATCACAGTCCTCATAAAAAACTGTGACCATGGTAGCGTTGTGCCCAGAATCTGTGGCTGAGATACAACCACGTCGCCGCCAGCTGAGAGAGTCTCTCAGCTAGCGGCTGAGGTACGTTTTTCTCTCTCTTTCTTATATATATATATATATAGAGAGAGAGAGAGAGAGACTTGTGTCATTCTAGAAGGATTCGAGATTGAATCCTTCCCACTCAAATATAACCCTACGACATTTGAATACAAGATCCATTCTATTAAAGTTAATCTATATTATTTCAAGTGTCTATAAATTAAAAATTAAGTATTTTAAATACTTTTTGCTCATGCATCAAGTAGGAGAAAAACGGACGGCCTAGATAGTGAGTTGGTTAGTTTAACGATGTAGAATATTTAAAACCAAATAAAAATTGATTTGTAGGGGTTTTTAATGTCTAGATCATGATCAAATTGCCAGATCGAGAATTTGTATGTCGAAAGACATATATCTATTCAACTCACTATTTTTGGCTGTCCATTTTACGCCACTTGATGGATGGGCAAATAGCATTCAAAACACTTGATTTTTAATTTTAGTTACTTTAAATAATATAGATCAACTTCAATGGTGTGGATCTTGTATTTGAATATCAGATGTTGGTATTTGAGTGGGAAGGATTCGGGCTCGAATCCTTTAAGAATGACGCAAGTCTCTCTCTCTCTCTCTCTCTCTCTCTCTCTCTCTCTCTATATATATATATATATATATATATATATATATATATATATATATATATATACTTGTATCCTTTCAAAAGGATTTGATCCTGGATCCTTCCCACTCAAATTCAACCCTCCAACATTCGAATACAAGATCCACTCCGTTGAAGTTGATCTATACTATTTCAAGTATCTATAAACCAAAAATCAAGTGTTTTAAATACTTTTACCCATCCATCAAGTAGGGGAAAAACGGACGGCCTAAATAGTGAGTTGGTTAGTTTAACGGTGTAGAACATTTGAAATCTAACAAAAATTAGTTTATAGGGGTTTTTAAATGTTTAGATCATAATGAAATGGCCGGATCGAGAATTTGTATGTCTAAAGACATAGATCTAACCAACTCACTACTTTCGGCCGTCCATTTTGCGTCGCTTGATGGATGGGCAAAAAGTATTTAAAACACTTGATTTTTGGTTTATAGATACTTAAAATAGTATAGATCAACTTCAACGGAGTGGATCTTGTATTCGAATGTTGGAGGGTTGATTTTGAGTGGGAAGGATCCGGGATCAAATCTTTTGAAAGGATACAAGTCTATCTCTCTCTCTCTCTCTCTCTCTCTCTCTCTATATATATATATATATATATATATATATATATATATATATATATATATATATATATATATAAAGTGTTCCTAGTAGGTCTCCTTAGATTGTAATCTAAGGAGACGGCTTAAAACTCCAACATCCCGATTTTTTTTTCACGATCCGACCGCACATTATCATATTCATGTTATCAGATGTACGCACATAAAAATCATGTGATTAGAATTTTGTTTACTCTATTTTCTTTGGGTTCAAATATTAACAGTTTTTAAACAGTAGAACAAAATAGAACGATTAGATCAATGAGTAAATGAACTTCAAATCACGTGATTTTTTATATGCGTACATCTTATAATATGAATATAATAATTGAAATCATCTAGAGGGGGTGAATAGGTGATGGCTAATCTACTGGTCAAATAATACGGAATTAAAACTTATTAATGCAAACTAAAACTACTTAAACTAAACACCACGTATAACACAAGAGTGTAGCCAGATTCCCCGTGAAGGGCTCTGGACTAACTCTTCAAGATTCCTCTAGATAAGAGTTGAGGTGCCGCGTTGGCTCTCTTGGTTGAATACAAGTGTTAGCAAACAATCCCCAAGCATATAACAATTAAGCACACAATGTATATCAAGCATATAAAGATAAACACAATAATAGCATGCAAGATATAAACAAGTAAGAGATAGAGAGAGAGCAATCGCAAACACGGGAGATTTGTTTTGAGGTTCGAGCACACTTGCTCTACGTCCCCGCCTTCAACTCTATAAAAGATTTCCACTAAAATCGATCCCACCGGATCACTTGGTGCCGCAACACCTACAAGCTCTTTGGACTCTCTAGTCCCTCTCTTGTTCCCGCAAGAACACACCGCAAGCTCACTAGCTCGCCGAGGCTGCACCTTAAACAAAGAGTTCACACGCGAACTTGAAACACCGCGAACCCGCAAGTCCGCCTCCTCAAAGTACAAAGTAGAACTTTGGTGATCACAACACTTTGATCACCTAAAATCCTCTCACTACAAATATCCCTATAGGTAGATATAGCAATGGATAGCTCAAGTGTTTGTGTGAGAAAACTAGGATTGAAATGGTGGAGGAAAACTCAAGAAAATCACTTTTGAAAACACTCTTGATAAACACTCTTTGATATAGAAATATAGCTCTAAAATATGTGGATATAACCACTGAAATGGGTCTGCAAAACTAACTCAAAACTCTTCTCAAAATCTTGTGTAAAACAGCCCCCAAAAATCCCAATTTATAGGGCTAGAAAAACTAGCCGTTGGGAGCCAGGTTGACCTGTCGGTCGACCGCCCGGTCGACCGGCCAGCGGTCAGATTTCTGATCGTTGAGCCAGCGGTCGACCGGCCGGTCGACCGTGGTAAGGATACAGAGAGCTATGCTCTCTGCCGGTCAACCGGGGCCGTTTTCAAAGAGCAGCTACTCTCTGACAGTCGACCGTGCGGTCGACCGGCCCATCCTGTGCACTTCTGTGCACGTCGGTCGACGGCTACGGTCGACCGGCTCCTGGTCCGGTCGACCGCCAGAGCCTGGCAGGCCATATTTAAGGATTTAAAAGTGGCTTTTTAACTTAAAATAAAATCTCATAAATTCACAAAAAATCTACAAAAATAGTTTCAGTATTATACTTTGATAAGCAAACTTGTTTGAGTAAAATCAAGACATGTTACAAACAATTTGAACTATTTTTATAACTTAGAAATTTTGGCTAAAAACAAAATCTGTATTTTTCCAATAGAATTTTTCCAAAACTTCTCCAAATACAAAAACAAGATATTTTAAACTCTTTTAAAGCATAGAGTGTATGGATATGATCCACTATATATACATGGTAAAATATCTATGTTTTTGACAATAAGCACTAAACATGGTTTTAGTTAAAGACATGTATACTTTGAATTCCAAAAATCAAACCGGTATTTTTCAAAAAGAAAACTCTTTTGTATTTTTCCAAAATAAAAATTCTTTTATGAAAAACACATCTAAATCAAGAGTGTGTGTGTGTATATAGTATACTTGAGCAATCCACCAACTATTCTATCCTTTACATTTTATCTAAAAACAAAATCTTAATAAAAACAAACCTAGACACAAGTCTTCTTCTTGAAGTCTTCACTTGAAGTCTTCTCATCTTCTTGACTTGGTCCAAACTTGATTCAACGAGCTAGACTCCTCTTGAGTACTTGATGTGGTCTTGATGCATAGGCTCTTGAATCAAACCGTGCTAGCCCAAAACTTGACTTTAAATCCTTTGTTGAAGCTAAACACCAACTAAGATCTTGATCATAAATCTGAGACTAATTAAACGCAAGATCATTAGTACTAAAACTATATGAGTTGATCATCATCAAAACTAGAGTGATGGGCCTTTGGGCCAACAATCTCCCCCTTTTTGATGATGACAAAACTCATGGAGTTATATATGCATGGATTAAAGTTAAGCTTCAAAGAAGCTCCCCCTTAACTCATGCATCACAAGAAATAAATAGATATGACAATAAAGCACATAAACTAACTAAACATGTATGCAAATATAAGGAGATAAATATGTCAATCAAGCATAAAACTCATCAAATTCTTTTTCTCCTATTTGCAAAACAAAACAATATGCATAAACAAGAAATTCTTTTCTTCTTTTCCAAACATGCATATATATCTAAAATACTTCTCCCCCTTTTTGTCAATCATCAACAAAGGGGTTAAAGTAAAAACAAGACAATGTTCTCCCCCTTTTTGTACGAGAACAAAAATCAATAAAGGGGTGAAATCAAACAAATCAATAAATAAATATATGTGATATACATTCATGAAGAGGAAGACGCTAAGTTAACTTCCCTATATATATGCATTACATGAAGAAGGGATGACAAGCCCTAACTCACAGAACGCATAATATGCAATGCATAAGTGGAGATGTGAAGCTCCCCCTACACACGTGTACCGCATAAAGAAGAGTTGTCAAGCTCCTCAATATAAGATACACTCAACATGAATCTATATGTAGAAGAGATGTTAAGCTCCCTTGCATATAGGCAATACAAATCAAAACATTTTTAATTTTCTTATTAAAACAAAATTTTGAATTTTCTTAATAAAACAAATTCTGAGATATCTTAGTAAATCAAATTTTAAGATACCAATTGTATATAAACATTACAAATTTTGAATTTTAAACCAAAAATAGAAACATATTGATACCAATTGAAATATATGAATACCAATTGCAATCAATAGATACCAACTAAAGTTTATTACACATTTTTGATATTAATAAAAATACCAATTTAAAAATAATGCATAAGCTTATTAAAATATCAATTGAGATACTAATTGAAAATAAGGATTTGAATCAAGCTTAGCATAAACAAACTTTGTGCTTTAAACATGTAAACCAATTTTAAATCAAGCACAAACAAATCATATATATGTATGAAAAATGATAATACCAATAAAATTGATATAAGATGAAATTGAAAGCATACATATATATAACAAGATTATGAGTACACAAAATATATCAATTGTGATACCAAAAGAAATTATGATACCCATTGAGATTATGAAGTGACATTAGTGTATAACTCATAAAAATCCACCCTTTTTATGCACAAGATAAAAGATTTTCAATAAGGTATACTCGCCCATCCGTCCACCCATGAGGGGATAGGTAGGGTTTTTCAAAAATAAGTGTTTGAAAATATTTTTATTGTGAAAATACTACCAAATGAAGAATAAATAACTAGTTAAAATAATTTTTAAAAACCTAGTTAAAGATCCTTCAAAACATGAAACAAAATATATATATCCATGAAGCAAGCTAAGAACACAAGAATTGACACTCGAAATCTATAAGGCTCAAAATAATCATGAAACAAAGTCATAAATAAACAAATAAAGTGTGAGTGTACAAAAGTCATATAATTAGCATTTTCCATGAAGATAATCAATGAAGCTCAAAATAAATATCACTTAAACAAACAAGTGACAAACATGAAAAATTCATTTTTTCATATGAAAAATAAACTTCTAGGTATATATATGTTTTTATCCAAAACTAATAATATGCATACATATCCCAAACATAAAAAGAGTCTAATAATAGTATTTGCATGAAGGCAAGAGATTCATGGGTATACATGTATATTTATTGGATTTGAATACAAAATACATATACATAAAGTAAAACATGAAAATAGGCAAAACAAGTATAAATGAGGAAATCATTAAAACTAGGCTATACATGTGCATATATTGAGTACAAATGAACAATGAAGTGCAAACATATATGAATCAATTTGTTGCTCACTACTTGTACACGTATATACACAAGTTTTGACAAATATTACATCTAACCATGTTTTTACCACATGAAACACAAAACAAATAAAACATGAACATGCCAATAAATATCATATATGAAAAAGCATGAAATAAAGTAGGAGTTTTAGAGATAGTTACCAACACATGAACTATACTCCAAATCCCCAAAACATGGTGGTCGTCCCACCAAACCTCCTTGATAGCGGTGCATCAAAAGTATGTCCATCAAGTCCGTGTGCATCCACCATCAAGGCACCAATCCTCTCACATTTTGTGAGAGCCCGCATCTACGTCAAATACACAAGATGGGGATTTTGGTACCCATTTTCTTTTGGGTGCTCGGGGGTTAGCATTGTAAGGAACCCAAACATTTTTCTTAGCAAAATTAACATGATGTATCTTATCAAAACAAAACTTTGCTAAATGACATTTGCGGCCACAATGTGTACATTTGTACACTCTAGGATGCATATGTGTATGGGTGTGATCGTGACGTGCAAATGTGCATATGCATGATGTGGGTGATGTGCATGAACATGTGGAGTTGTTTCTTTGAAAATAAGGACTCCAATCTAGAATGGTTAAAAGCACATTTGCTCAAAGTTGAGCTTAAACAATCAATTTTATTTTTCAAAAATTTAATGTCATTTTGATTAATAGTGGCATGTAAAGCATGGTGAGAATGAGAATCATTTTTCTTATTCTTTTTAGAAACATTCTCTTTTTCTTTTTCTACAATTTTTCTTTTCAAAGAAGTGTTTTCATACAAAGTAACTTCCTTTTGTTTTTCCACCAAAACAATTTTATTTTTCAAAGAAGTATTTCCTTCACATAAATCATTCAATTTAGAAAGCAAGGAAATATTTTTATTTTTCAAACTTTCATTTTCTTTTGAAACATTTTCAAATTTAGTTTGAAAAGAATCTTTTTCTTTTAACAAGCAATCAAACTTATTTTTCATTTTCTTGTTATCCTTTTTAAGCAATTAATATTTTTTAAGAAGTTGTTGATAAAATGATTCAAGCTCATCATAAGACATTTCAACATCTTCTTCTACCTCGGATTCGGTAGTTACCTCAAGGGGGTTATCCCCTTGGACCATGTAGCACACGTTGGAAGCGTCACTTCCAACATCCGAGTCGCTCCCCTCATAATATTGTTCTTTTTCGCCAAGGGAGAGAATTGTGTTCCATACTACAAAAGCCGAATCAATGTTAGCAACCCTACATAAATAATCATTGTTTAGGGTACTCTTCAAACCATGAATGGCTTTTGAGTTAGCCTCAATATACTTGCTATTATTAACATATGAATCTTTAGTGGTAGCAAGATAAAATGAATGCCTAGGCCTTTGAGGTACATAGACATCTTAATTTTCCAAGTTTGGATGTTAAGAATGTCAAAAGTGGGAGTGACATGAAATCCATGGTGTGTGAACAAATATTGTGATTAGCTATAAAATGAGGATCTTTAACTCTAGGTTGTAAGACCCAAATCAAGAGCACTTCGCTCTGATACCAACTGAAATCACCTAGAGGGGGGTGAATAGGTGATGGCTAATCTACTGGTCAAATAATGCGGAATTAAAACTTATTAATGCAAACTAAAAACTACTTAAACTAAACACCACGTATAACACAGAGTGTAACCGGATTCTCCGTGAAGGGCTCTGGACTAACTCCTCAAGATTCCTCTAGATAAGAGTTGAGGTGCCGCGTTGGCTCTCTTGGTTGAATACAAGTGTTAGCAAACAATCTCCAAGCATATAACAATTAAGCACACAATGTATATCAAGCATATAAAGATAAACACAATAATAGCATGCAAGATATAAACAAGAGATAGAGAGATCAATCGTAAACACAGGAGATTTATTTCGAGGTTCGAGCACACTTGCTCTACGTCCCCGCCTTCAACACTATGAAGGATTTTCACTAAAATCGATCCCACGGGATCACTTGGTGCCACAACACCTACAAGCTCTTTGACTCTCTAGTCCCTCTCTTGTTCCCGCAAGAACACACCGCAAGCTCACTAGCTCGCCGAGACCGCACCTCAAACAAAGAGTTCACACGCGAACTCGAAACACCGCGAACCCGCAAGTCCGCCTCCTCAAAGTAAAAGTAAAACTTTGGTTATCACAACACTTTGATCACCTAAAATCCTCTCACAACAAATATCCCTATAGGTAGATATAGCAATGGATAGCTCAAGTGTTTGTGTTAGAAAACTAGGATTGAAATGGTGGAGTAAAACTCAAGAAAATCACTTTTGAAAACAATCTTGATAAACACTCTTTTGATTTAGAAATGTAGTTCTAAAACATGTGGATATAACCACTGAAATGGGTCTGCAAAATTAGCTCAAAACTCTTCTCAAAATCTTGTGTAAAACAGCCCCCAAAAATCCCAATTTATAGGGCTAGAAAAACTAGCCGTTGGGAGCCAGGTTGACCTGTCGGTTGACCGCCCGGTCGACCGGCCAACGGTCAGATTTCTGACCGTTGAGTCAGCGGTCGACCGGCCGGTCGACCGTGGCAAGAATAAAGAGAGCTATGCTCTCTGCCGGTCGACCGCCGGTCGACCGGGGTCGTTTCCAGATAGCAGCTACTCTCTGGCGGTCGACCGTGCGGTCGACCGGCCCATCCTGTGCACTTCTGTGCACGTCGGTCGACCGCTACGGTCGACCGGCTCCTGGTCCGGTCGACCGGTCGGTCGACCGCCAGAGCCTGGCAGGCCATATTTAGGGATTTAAAAGTAGGCTTTTTAACTTAAAATAAAATCTCATAAATTCACGAAAAATCTATAAAAATAGTTTCAGTATTATACTTTGATAAGAAAACATGTTAGAGTAAAATCAAGACATGTTACAAACAATTTGAACTATTTTTGTAACTTAGAAATTTTGGCTAAAAACAAAATCTGTATTTTTCCAAATAGAATTTTTTCAAAACTTCTCCAAATATAAAAACAAGATATTTTAAACTCTTTTAAAGCATAGAGTGTATGGATATGATCCACTACACATACATGGTGAAATATCTATGTTTTTGACAATAAGCACTAAATATGATTTTGGTTAAAAACATGTATATTCCAAAACCAAACCGGTATTTTTCAAAAAGAAAACTCTTTTGTATTTTTTCAAAATAAAAATTCTTTTATGAAAAACACATCTAAATAAAGAGTGTGTGTGTATATAATATACTTGAGCAATCCACCAACTATTCTATCCTTCACATTTTATCTAAAAACAAAATCTTAACAAAAACAAACTTAGACACAAGTCTTCTTCTTGAAGTCTTCACTTGAAGTCTTCTCATTTTCTTGACTTGGTCCAAACTTGATCCAACAAGCTAGACTCCTCTTGAGTACTTGATGTGATCTTGATGCATAGGCTCTTGAATCAAACCATGCTAGCTCCAAAACATGACTTTAAATCCTTTGTTGAAGCTAAACGCCAACTAAGATCTTGATCATAAATCTGAGACTAATTAAATACAAGATCATTAGTACTATAACTACATGAGTTGATCATCATCAAAACTAGAGTGATGGCCTTTGGGCCAACAATAATGTGCGGTCGGATTATGAAAAAAATTGAGATGTTGGAGTTTTAAGCCGTCTCCTTAGATTACAATCTAAGGAGACCTACTAGGAGCACTTAACCCTATATATATATATATATATATATATATATATATATATATATACGTATATATATATATACGTATATATATATATACACGTATATATATATATACGTATATATATATATATACGTATATATATATTATACGTATATATATATACGTATATATATATATATACGTATATATATATACGTATATATATATACGTATATATATATACGTATATATATATATACGTATATATATACGTATATATATATATACGTATACGTATATATATATATACGTATATATATATATACGTATATATATATACGTATATATATATATATACGTATATATATATATACGTATATATATATATATATACATATATATACGTATATATATATACGTATATATATATATATATATACGTATATATATATATATACGTATATATATGTATATATATATATATATACGTATATATATATATATATATATATATACGTATATGTATATATATCTATATGTATATATATATACGTATGTATATATATATACGTATATATATATATATACGTATATATATATACGTATATATATATATATATATATATATATACGTATATATATATATATATATATATATATATACGTATATATATATATATATATATATTATATATATATATAATATCTATATATATGTATACGTATATGTATATATATGTATATATATGTATATATATGTATATATGTGTATATATATATATGTATATATATATATATATATATATATATATATATATATATATATATATATATATATATATATATATATATATGTATATGTATATATATATATATGTATATATATGTATATGTATATATATATATATGTATATATATGTATATGTATATATATATATATATGGGGGTTTTGTACCTCACCTGCAAGTTGAGAGTCTCTCAGTCGGTGGCGATGTGGCGCAATCTTTACCACAGATTTGTGGCAGCGTGTAGGTGGTAACGAAGCAAAAAAAAATCCCGCTAAAAGGGCCATCAATCACTTTGCTATACCAATTGACCAAAATGCCCTCATTCTTAATTTTAACCTAGCAAAAACCAATCCTACACAAATATTTACCGAGCAAAAAATTTGTGATTTTGAAAGAAATTTTCTTGAAAAAATTACCGAACAAAAAATTTCTTTTATAAAGAATGAGATTAAAGTCGAAAAAATACTGATTTGGAGAAAAAAGCGATTTTAATCAAATTTAACTGTAGATTGCAACTTTAATTGCTTTTTTTAATTTGTTTGCTTAAAAAAACTGTGGTCAAAGTCGCATTCTTTGAAATAATAATTTGGAATGAATAGGGGGTTTTAAAATATTTCAAACTTTAAACCGCGACTTTTTTTTTTAACTTTGTTTCTTTAAAGAAGACTGCAACTCAAAGTCGCAATCATTAAAATTAATAATTTTGTAAATAAGTTATTTACAAATATTTCAAGCTATAGACTGTGACTTTGAGTTTTTTTTTAATTTGTTTGTTTTAATAATACTGTGACCAAAGTCAAAGTGTTTCAAAATTAAGTTATTTAGAATATTGCGACTTTGGTCGAAGTCTTGTATGACTTCTTTTTTAAAAGCTGCTAAAGTAGCAATATTTAGAAAATAAGTTGTTTAAAATACTGCGACTTTGGTCGCAGTCTTGTATAACTTTTTTTTTTTTGATAATAAGAACTGTGACCATGGTCACTGTTAATTATAAATCAGATATTATTATAACTGAGACAAAACTAGTAGTCAAATTTTACTCAGAAATGTCATTTTAAATGAACTGTGACTATGTTCTCAATATGAACTCAGAAATGGTTAATTCTTATTATACTTATGAACTGCGATCAAATTCACAGTGTAAGAACAATATATAAAACTTGCTATCGTTAAGCACTGCGACCTCATTTGTAGTCTATAATCATAATCTGTATATTATAGAATTTTCCATTCATAAATGCGACAAAGATCGCAGTTCTAACAATACTCAGTCCTAACAAAATAGATTAGCACTGCTACCGTGATAGCAGACCTCGTACAACACAGTTATAAAATACTATATTATAACTGCAACCTAGTAGCAATCATTAATATCCTATCTACTGTGATACAGCGAGCATCTCAAAAAATACTAATAAAATTAATTTAGATAAAAGAAAAAGGTGCACTATATGAAAATAAAAAATCTGAAAAGAAACATTCTATAAAAAAGCTAATTTGTAGTTCACATCATAAATTTCTGAAAAAAGGGACTCAGTGGTTCTCCCACCATAATTGCTTAAATTAAATATTTAATTGCTTTTTATCTCTTCTTCGAATACTCAACCATTACCTCTAATACTTATTATTACTATAAACGTCATTTCAGAGTATTGACTTTTTTGTAGTGCTTCTAAGTAATATTGTAATATCCCTATTCTATAATACCATGTTAATAATAAATAATAGTATTTTTAAAGTGTATACATGTATTTTGTATTGGTTATTATTTATTACCATGGTTATAAATACTTATTATTATTATTGTTGTTGTTCACATTTTGTTATTGTTATTTGCATTTTTTTCAATTTTTTCAAGCCCAATCCTTTGAGCCCAAAAATCAAGCCCCTTTTTTCTCTTCTCTATTTTCTTTCTTTTTCTCTCTTCATTTCATGAAGCCCAACACACCTTAGCATTAGCCCATTGAGAACTCATACCTATACCCATAACCTGAAACCCTATAACCCAATCACTCTCTATATAATCCTATCATTAATTCCTAACCCTAACCCAAATCTTCTTCTCTCTACCATTGCCTGCAGTCGTCACCTCCTTCTCCTCTTGCCTGTTCGTTATGGCCTGCACCCACACCATGGCAACACCCATGCCACTCCTCTCTATAACAGCCTAAACTCATCCTCCTCTCCAACGAGCTTTGTGGCATCCGCCATGGCCGCGGCATCCTCCTCCATGCTCATCTCCATAGCCGTAGCCCCACCAAGCCAGATCCTCATCCCCTTCATCCTCCCACGCATCAATGACCTCTCCCCCATGTCTCTCTTATCCATGGCAGTGCCCTGCCCATGGCCGAGATCACCCCCATGGCCAGGCGTGCGCACTCACATCTCCTACACCCACATCGCCATTAGGCTACTCCTCTTGGCCTCACGCATTACTCCAGGCCATGACTGCCTCTACACCCGAGTCCATCCTCTTTTCCAAGGTCATGGCCACTCCACCTTCTAACTGAGACACCCACAACACCTCCTATGGCTTGCATCTCCAACACACAACCGAATCCCAAGGCCGCTGCACTCTCTCCCCCATGCATCAAGCCTTTTCCCCACCTGCTCTCTCTTGGTCGTGCCTCCCCCACGGAGCCCTGTGGCCTCTCGTCTTATCGTCGGAACACTCCTCCTCTTCTCTGGCGAGCCATCGACATCCTCCGCGGCTTCCGCCTCCGCGGCGAGCAACACCCATAGTCGGATCTCCATCTCTCTCTCAGGTTCTCCCTTTCTCTCTCTGTTTTCTCTCTTTGTTGAGTCTGTGTGTGTTTTTAAGAATGTGTACGTATGTGTGTCTCGTGTGTGTGTGTGTGTGCGCGCGCGTGTAAATAAAAGTGTGTAATTCTGTTTAATGTATGTGTGGGTGTGTTTTAATTAATGTGTAGTGCATGTGTGTTAGTAATGTGTGTGTGGGTGTGTTTTAATTAATGTGTAGTGAATGTGTATTAGTATATATTATGTATGTGAGTGTAATTACGTATTAACGTGTGTGTGTTAACATGTATAGGTGTGTGAATATGCATGTGTTAGTGTGTGTGTATATGAATGCGTGTGCATGCATAGTATTGTGTTAGAGTATATATATGTATGTGTATGTAAATGCATGTAAGTGTATAAATATGTGTGAATATATGTTTGTTTGTGTGGTGTTTTTGTGTATGTACAGTTGCGTGCGACAGCGTTGCAAACTCGCTAATACGGTTCGAACCGGTAACAAGAGACCCAGACTCGATCCGAATTCGTGTTCTCTATGAACTTGATACATTAGCAATTCAAAGACCGACCCGTGACATGAACTAGAGATTCGTACGGGTTCGTGCAGTGAAGACAATGATTCGAATCCAAAATTATGTCATTTCATATGAGTGTCTGTTCTTATATTATTTCCTTATTTACTATGGCAGTAGACATTTATATTTCTCGTATTATTTCATGTGATCGCCTGATATATTTTACTAGTATGATTATGCATATTATTTTATGAGATATCAGTGAGCGTTCACCTTAATTATATAGTTTATCTGAATGCTTATCTGCGTTATTTCATGTGATGGTTGGTTACCACTATTGATTTAGGACTAGTTATGGTATATCTTGCATTGGACTTGATCTCATAATTCACCTAGTTGTGGTAAATCCTAAAATATAATTTGATTGATCTTGAGGTTGATTGGTTCATAATTGAGGCTAAAGATTCATAGTTTATGTGGAGTACTTATCAGACTTGTTATTCATTCATTTGGTGATAACTTAGACGAGGATTCATTAGATATTGATGACTTAATCGATATTGACTGTTAGATGTAGAGATGAGCTAGATTTCATATTAATCGAGAATGTACACTTCTTAGTTACGATCTTGATTGGATTAGATACCGATAATCTGTTAGATTTGAAAAAGTATACATTTATTTCAGGTTGTTAAGACTTAGATACACCAGCGACTTAGAGGGTGGACATGTCGATGACTTTGAGGATCAGAGTTGATTAAATATTTTGCCCTGAATTATTATGTTCATGCATGCATGTCATTACTCATCATGAACATCATGATACCACTTGAAAAACTTGACTAATTATACATGACATCTACCTGATAACTCTATTGCCCATATTACCATAGTTGCTAGAAAAATAATGTCACACGGCAACAACACCCTCTGTTATACTTATTACATGTCCTGTTATACTGGTATCTTGATCACACTATTAATGTTTGCTACCGTTGCCATGACCGATGTTATCCCAGTGATCTAGGTAACATGTGCATTAAATAATCTTGATAATATAATAACATGATTATTAAATAACTTACACCGGATTAGAAAAATTGATGGAGGAGATAACGTCTGTATTTTAGGTGGACCTAGGATATAGGTTGCGCAGCACAAAGAGGGTTCCACTGCAGGGTTCCCATGGGGTGACTGACACCCCCTCTTGTTCCTGTTCCTATTTATATATGTTACACATGTTACATGTCCTATTATACATGTCACCTGACTACCTTGCGGTAGGGCCTGATTCAGCGCCAGGAGTCTGCGTTGTGGTCTCGGGTATGTACGGGACCCATTTAAAATACAGACAATATTTTCAGCCAATCAGTTTCAATGACATAGGACCCCGATTGACATGTGTAGTAGGCGTAGTACGGGATGCGTCTATTACATGTGGCAATTGATGTTCACTGACATAATTAATAACAACAGACTGACATGATAAACATGTATGCCATTATAGGTATCTGACACCTGATTGTATACCAGACTGACTCATACTCTTTAAGTTATTCATCACATGTTATCCTAGTACCTGTAATATGTCATTTGACATTTTAGTGTATTCTATTGTCTCCACTTTACTGTTTTATTCATTCTATTTTCTTACCAGTATATATAGTTGTATCATCATATGCTCATATGTTATATGCACGTGCACCTTCTCCTTTATTCTTACACACTTATTGGGAGTTCTAACTCCCTGGATTTACACATTCAGGTCTACGTGTATTAACTTTCTGATCAAGTATTTGGAGGGGATCACATGTGTATGAGGAGCCTGGAGTTCTCTCTATTCGATTACTGGTATTCTTACTATCTTTTATTCTGTCATTTTCTTGATTCTCGATATATTAGACTGATTTCTTATTCGATTCCTTTATTCATCTACTATCATTAAGTTAGAAATTTATATGTCATATTGCAGTAATGTTGATTCTTCATAGTAGATTTTTTATACCTTATTCAGGTTACTTTAGGCTTAGCATGTATACATGGGGTATTCTCCTCGCGTATATAAGTTGCTGACTCTCGTCGCGACTCCGTTTCCATGTATTTTAGGAAGCGGGCATGACAGAATTTTCTTAGTACCAGAGCCAGTTCAACTTTCAATTTTCAAAATAAAAAGAACCTAGTTCTTACCAGTGACCTGAGACATGTTATATTCACATTGCAATAAACATATATTATTCACACAATGATATCGAGTCCACTTGAGAATTTATCGTTCCCCCTTTGAAAGTCTAACTCTTGCCTTGACATTCCAATTCAAACTCGTCCTTCAGAGTGGTTTGGATTCTCTTCTTGATTCTCATATTCATCTCAACTCTTTTATCCGGTCTTGTCTCTTGAACCAGTTACTCTATTTTGAAACTGGTAGTAGAGATCAGAGCGCGCAATGAAAGTGTGATGGACCATATTGCAGTGAGAAGTGACGTGGAAGTTTTATCTTCTATTTTAACTTGAATTTTATCATTTTTTTCGTCTTATTGAAATTTCGAGGATGAAATTTTATAAGGTGGGTAAAATATAATATCCCTATTTTATAATACCATGATAATAATAAATAATAGTATTTTTAAAGTGTATACATGTATTTTGTATTGGTTCTTATTTATTACCCTGGTTATGAATACTTATTATTATTGTTCTTGTTCAAATTTTTATTATTATCTGCATTTTTTGCTATTTTTCCAAGCCAATCCTTTGAGCCAAAAACCAAGCACATCTTTTTCTCTTCTCTATTTTCTTTCTTTTTCTCTCTTCATTTCATGAAGCCCAACACACCTTAGCATTAGCCCATTGAGAACTATACCTATACCCATATCCCGAAACCCTATAACCCAATTAATCCCTATACATTCCTATGATTAATTCCTAACCCGAACCCAAATCTTTTTCTCTCTACCATTGCCTACAGTCGTCACCTCCTTCTCCTCTTGCCTGTGAGTCATGGCCTGCCCCCACACCACGATAACACCCATGCCACTCCTCTCTACAACAGCCCGAACTCATCCTCCCTCTTCAGCGAGCTCAGCAGCATCCGCCATGGCCGCGACATCCTCTTCCATGCTCATCTCCACAGCCGTGAACCCCACCAAGCCAGATCCCCATCCCCTTCATCCTCCCACGCGTCAATGACCTCTCCCCCATGCTCTCTTCTCCATGGTAGTGCCCTGCCCATGGCCGAGATCACCCCCATGTTCAGGCATGCGCACTCCCATCTCCAACACTCGCAACACCACTGTGCTCCTCCTTTTGGCCTTTCGTGTCACTCCAGGCCATGACTGCCTCCACTCCGAGCCCATCCTCTCCTCCAAGGTCATGGCGACTCCACCTTTTGGTGGAGACACCCACAGCAGCTCCCATATCTTGCATCTCCAGCACACAACCGAGTCCCAAGGCCGCTGCACTCTCTCCCCATGCAGGAAGCCTTCCCCCCCCCCCCCACTGCTCTCCCTTGGTCGTGCTTTCAACTTTCCAATGGAGCCTGCGGCCTCTCGGCTCATTACCGAAACACTCCGCCCCTTCTCTGGCGAGCCATCGACATCCTCCGCAGATTCCACCTCCACCGGCGAGCAACACCCATGATTGGATCTCCATCTCTCTCAGGTTCTCCCTTTCTTTCTCTATTTTCTCTCTTTGTTGAGTCTGTGTGTGTTTTAAGAATGTGTGTGTGCGGGCGTGCCGTGTGCCTGCATGTGTGCTAGCTTTGCATGCGTGTGCATGTAAATAAAAGTGTGTAATTGTGTTTAATGTGTGTGTGGGTGTGTGTTTTAATTAATGTGTAGTGCATGCGTGTTAGTATATATTATGTGTGTGTGTGTGTGTGTAATTATGTATTAAGCTGTGTGTGTTAACATATATAGGTGTGTGAATATGCATGTGTTAGTGTGTGTACGTGAGCGTGTGTGCATGCATGGGTATTGTGCTAGAGTATATATGTGTACGTTTATGTAAATACATGTAAGTGTATAAATATATGTGAATAATCATGTATATATGTTTGCTTGTGTGGTTTATTTGTGTATGTACGGTTGCATGCTACAGCATTGCGACTCGCTCGTACAGCTTGAACTGATAACAGGAGACCCGGACCCGATCCAGATTCATGTTCGTTGTGAACCCGATACATTGACAATTCAAAGACTGACCCATAAGATGATCTGGAGGTTCATATCGATTCGTAAGTGAAGACCAGATGGCAATTTGGATCCAAAACCGCATTATTTCATGTGAGTGTCTGTTTTTATATTATTTTCTTACTTACTGTGGTTAGTAGACATTTATATGTTCCTTGTATTATTTTATGTGATCGCCTGATATTTTACCAGTGTGATTATGCGTATTATTTTATGAGATATTAGCGAGCGTTCACTTTAATTATGTAATTTATCTGAACGCTTATCAGCATCATTTCATGTGATAGTTGATTACCACTATTGTTTCGGACTAGTTGAGGTATATCTTGCACTGGACTTGATCTCATAATTGTCCTAGTTGTGATAAATCCTAGAATATAATTCGATTGATCTTGAGGTTTATTGGTTCATGATTGAGGCTAAAGATTCATATTTTATGTGGAGTACTTATCAGACTTGTTATTCATTCATTTGGTGATAACTTAGATGAGAATTCATTAGATATTGATGATGTATTAGAATGTTGTTACTTTATTAAGAGCCTAGATTTTTTTTATGCTTGGATCGGTATTCACTTATTTAGAGTTAGGGCGTGTTTGATTCGCCGCAAAACGCCACAAAACGTAAGTCGTAAAACTTTTTTTCCATTTTCCGTTGTTTGTTCGCTGAAAAACAAGTTGCAAAATGCAACTCTTCTTTTCCCATTTGCAGTTGCTACAGTTAAATTTGTGGTCATGTAAATATCACTTTCACACTCATATTTTCCCACTTGCAGTTGCTACAATTAATTTTGTGGTCATGTAACTCTCACTTGTAGTATACTTACAGTTCAAAACAGTTACTTGATATATATAATTTAATATTATTAAATATTTAATATTTTAAATAGTGTTCAATTTATTATTTAATTATTTAATTATTTTATATTTTTAATCTTTAATTTTTCTTATCATTTTTAATATTGTTTTAATATTTAATATTTTACTATTTTAATTTAATATTTTAATTTAATATTTTATTTAATACTTTATTATTTTATTAATACTTATTCCATTTTTTATTATTTTATTTAGAGTTAATATTTTATTAATATAACAATATTATACTTTAATATAAAATTATTATATATTTAATTATTTATTTTTAATATAAAAAATTACTTTATTAATATCATAATATATTTTATTATTATATTAATATTTTATTATGTTAATATTGTAATAATAATTCAGTATAATAATACTATAATGATAATTTATTATTAAATTATAATTATATTTTACTTTGTTAATTTTATATTTCTATAATATTACAATAATATTATAATAAAATTATATTATAATAATTTCAAGTATTTTAATATTATAATATTATAACTATATTTTATTATTTTGTAAGATTTTTTAATATTTATATTTTATTAGTATTTTTAAAATTTATTAATGTTCTTTAGATTTTCTTAAAATTTTATATTATTTATTTAGTTAATATTTTAGTAATATTTTACTATTTATACTAATATTTTATTAATATTAGTTATAAAAAAAATATTAAGATTATTAATTTCTCTCAAATTTATTAATACAATTTTATTTGCAATAGTAGATTTAATTTAAGAGTATTTATAATATTTAAATCGCTGCTACAGTTAATTTTGTGGTCAATTTTCCACTTACACTTTTACATTACCAACCAAACACCGTAAAACACAATATACTTTACCATTTACACTTTCACTTTATCAACAAAACACCGTAAAACACAATATACTTTTCCATTTACACTTCACTTTATCAACCAAACACCGTATAACACAATATTTTTCTCTGCTACAGTTCACTTTTTATATTCTCATTTTTCGACTTACGACTTGCGACGTTTTGCAACGAACCAAACAGGCCCTTAGAGTTGATTGACATGAGGTTTGTGTTCTTTTCATAGGATTTTGCTTAGTATTCTGATGAGATTGGTGTAGTTGGATTTATAATCGTGAGTATTTCTGAATTTACCTGATTACGTTAATTGAATATTTATGATCTTATTGATACTAACTGCTAGATGTAGAGATGATCTAGATTTTATATTGATCGAGAATGTTACACTCCTTAGTTATGATCTTGATTGGATTGGATAGCGATGATCGGTTAGATGTGGTAGAGTATATATTTATTTCAGGTTATTGAGACTTAGAGATACCAGTGACTTAGAGGGTGGATATGTCAATGACTATGAGGATCAGAGTTGATTGAATATTTTGCCCTGGATTATTCTATTCATTCCTATATGTTATTATTCATCCTGAACATCATGATACCACTTGAAGAACTTGACTGATTATACATAATATATACCTGATAACTATATTGTCCAAATTACAGTAGTTACTGGGAAAATATTGTTACATGGTAACAACACCCTCCTGATATACTTGTTACATATCCTATTATACTAGTATCCTGATCACATAGTTGATGTTGTTACTGTTTCCATCACCGATGTTATCCCAGTGATCTAGGTAACATGTGCATTAAATAATCTTGATAATATAATAACATGATTATTAAATAACTTACACCGAGATTAGGAAAATTGATGGAGGGGATAACATCTGTATTATTGGTGGACCTAGGATATAAGTTTGCGCAGTCAAAAAAAGGGTTCCACTACAGGGTTCCCGTGGGGTGACTGACACCCCATCTATTCTATTCTTGTTTATACATGTTACACATGTTACATGTCATGTTATACATGTTACCTGACTATCTTGAGGTAGGGCCTGGTTCAGCGTTAGGAGTTTAGGCCGTGGTCCCGGGTATGTATGGGACCCACTTAAAACACAGACAATGTCTCCAACCAATCAGTTTCAATAACATAGGACCCTGATTGACATGTGTAATAGGCGTAGTATGGGATGCGTCTAAATGTGGCAGTTGATGTTCGCTGACATAATTAATAACAACAAACAGACATGATAAATCGTGATTGATTTATGCTAGCTTGTCATAACCTGTATGCCATGATAGACACATGATTGTATATCATACTGATTCTTACTCTTTAAGTTATTCATCACATGTTATCCTAGTACCATAATATGCCGATTGACATTTTAGTGTATTCTATTGTCTCCACTTTACTATTTTGTTCATTCCATTTCCTTACCAGTATACTTTTATAATTGTATCATCATATGCTCACATGTTAGCACCTTCCCTTTTATTCTTACACACTCATGGGAGTTCTGACTCCCTAAATTTGCACATCCAGGCTTATGTATGTTATCTTTCTTATCAGGTATTTGGAGGGGATCACATATGTTACGAGGAGTTTGGAGTTCTCTCATTCGATTACTGGTATTCTTACTATCTTTATTCCGTCATTTCCTTGATTCCGATATATTGGACTCATTTGCTTATTCTATTCTTTATTCATTTGCTATCTTGTGTTAGAAATTTATATTTCATATTGTAGTGATGTTAAATCTTCATAGTAGATTTTTTACTTATTCAGGTTACTTTAGGCTAAGCGTGTATACTGCGGTATTCTCCTCGCGTATATACGTCGCCGACTCTCATCGTGACTTCGTTTCCATGTATTTTGGGAAGCGAGGTGTGACAAGTATATATACATATCTGACTTCTAAAAAAAAATATTTGTTCTTCTTCTTTGATTTGATTTCTAAACTTCCTCGAGCAATTTATCCTAGAATCATGTCTTCTGAATCTTCTTCCTCTGAATAATCTGATTTCAACTTCACTCATTTTCCCACCAGTCCTCTTTCTCAAAAGGAGTCTAGTGAATCTGATAATAGTTTGGACTTCTCTCCTTTTAACTATTTTCTTTCATCAAGTAATGTTGTTTCTGATCCTACTCTTCACGAGGAAGATCAAGTTTTTTGGGCATGGTGAGGAGCTTATTCCTATGTCACTTAATGAAGACATACTTGATAAAAGCAAGACCTCTGATGCTGAAGGCGCGCTTACTCCCAGCATGTCCTCTAGAGGTTCTTCTCGATACGAATCGGAGAAAGAACTTGATACAGGCGACCCATTCTAGAAGTTTATCGATGAACCAAAGTATCCTTCAAAAGAGGAGGAGAGCGAGGAGGTCAACGAGGAAGAAGAAGTGGAAAGCGAGCAGGAGGAAGAAAAGATGAGGAGAATGAAGAAGACATTTTGATTATGATGGTGATGAAGAGGACTAGTATTTTCTTTTCTTTGATAATCACTTATTTTCTCTCTTTTTTAGATCTTTTAATGCTCATTTTTGTAAGGTCTCTTTCTGCCCAATAATATGTTATAAATAGAATTTCTTTTTTCTGAAAATGTTCTTCAATTACATGTACAAGTATGTATCTTTCATACTTTTTAATTCGAGTTTTCGCAAAAACTTTAAAAAATGGTTTTTATAAAAACTGTGACCATGGTCGCATTTCTCATTTATATGTTGTAAAATTTACGTAATAATTTGATGACAAATATATTCATGTACTACAAAAATTGACAGTCATTTTGTACTATAACTCATACCATTTTAAATGAATTGCGACTATGGTCACATTATATACTCAAAATGCTTAGTTCCCATTGTACATCAGAACTGCGACCAAGATCGCAGCACACATACATTCAGATATTATCAAACTAGATTAGCACTGTGATTATGATCATGATCCTCATATAACACAACTTCTAATTCTATATTACGACTGTAACCCTAGTTGCAGTCATTAAAATCCTGTCTACTATGTTATGCGACCTTTGTCGCAGTCCTTCCTAAATAATGATAAAACTCATAGGAATGAAGTAGAGTGCTGCAACATAGTAAAATTAAATTTCTGGAAAGAAAAAAGTCATTAAAATTTAATTTGTAATTCATTTCATAAAAATCTGAAAAAAATAGTCTTGGGGTTCTTCCGCCATAAATACTTCAATTAAATATTTGGTTGCTTTTTTATTAAATCTTTGAAATCTCAACAGTCACCTATAATGCTTATTCATACTGTTCTGAAAATTCATTTCACTTTCAGACATGTCATATGCAAATTTATTTCCTACAAAAAAATAAATTCACTTCGTTTACGAAACAATACAAAATTATTGATTAAAAGACAAAAATAAGAAAGGACTGCGACTCAGCATGCAGTACTAATAGAAAAAATATGACTATTACTAATAACGCAACATTAATCTAATAAAGACTGCGACTAAGGTCGCAAATTTAATATAATTGAGGACTGCGACTAAGGTCGCAGTTTATAACAATTGAAAATTTGTTTTATTGACCACTGTGAGCTTAGTCGCATTCCTAAAAACATAATATCTGCGTACAAAAAATTAATAAATAAGTATTCAAATTACTTTAGGACTGTGATTAAGATCGCATTATCGCTATAGAAAAAAATTAAAGATTGTGATAAGGACAGCGCCTAAGGTCGCATTCTTCATATGAATCTTGTGATTGTAAATGCAGGTCGCAGTCTCAATATAAATATAATAATTTTTTAGTGAGAATTGCGAACAACAATGACATAAATAATTTATAAATCTGCACAAAAATTAACCTCTGCCTCAGCATCCAAAATTCTCTCTCTTGTTTCATTTGTTTCGTTCGTTGATGATGTTGCACTTGAAGAGACCTGATCCATAATCAATTGAGGAGAAAGTGGGCGGCGCTGGCCGCGAGATGGTGTGGCGGATATGAAATATGCTTGAGGCTCGACATCAAAATGATAGGGCGGAGAGAGATCTGATCAGGGAAATAACTGATCGAGATGGAGAGATCTGATAGATGAAAACTATGGTTGAGGATGTTTGCAAATTTGAAATCAAGATCTAATCTCGCTTTTCTAAAATCGAGCCTATTTGCAAATTCGAAATCCAGATCTGAACCTGCCAGTGAGATTTGAGAGAGAGAGAGAGAGAATAATGAGAGAGAATAATGATAAAGAATATAAACCTCATCTCAAGAAAAACTATCATTTTTTAAAAGCAGGATTTTTTTATGTAATTTAAGTTTTTCTCAAAAGCGGAATCTTTATGAAGATTACTCAGTTCTGTGGCACAGATTGCGCCACGTCACCATCGGCTGAGAGTCTTTCTCAGCTGGTGGCTGAGGTACATTTTTCTAGCTGTGTGTGTGGCTCAGGGCGATGATTGAAAGAATTGGGAGCTTCTAGCATATTAACTCACTAAGCTCTGAACTTAGGAAGTTCGCTTAAGAGGAAGATACTCTATATATTACTGTTTGCGTATTATTACTGTTTGCGTATTTTTCTGGATGTTTTATTGATCCATAGCCTACATTTGGGAACATAGACTGAAATTTGGTCTGAGGAACACAGGAAGCTAATAACTGGGCAGGGCCGGTTCTGTTGAGAACAATATTTTTACCCTTAAAAATGTGAATCAAACACTTCCATCAGCTAGTTATGTGTTCCAATTCATAGATGAGAGGAAGGCACCAAAGATTAGGGCATGGAAAGATCTCATTCATGCGATTGCAACAAAGTTGCATGATTTATAATGACTAGTCCATGCTTTTCTTTTCAATTGGAGAATTTAAATACCAATATATTCATTGTTTTCTTGTTTCTTATTTTCTATACTAATTCTTATGCTCCCACTGTTCACCCCAAACCTACGTGCACAACTTGATATTAACAAACACATGACAAATATATATCAATTGATATTAACAAACTCAAAGATTGCTTTGTACAGGCAATATTTGATACATAATTTTGATGAAATGTCCATGCCACCTTAAATATGAGAGTGGCCAGAATGTTAAAACTCAGGCTACCCAAGTCTCTCCTCTCTGTTTGATCCTCTCATGATATCTTCAGATGACACAACATGTTTTTATCCTGCAAATCTAATGTAAAAACAGATGACTAAACCACACATTTTGTTGCCCAAATTATGATGTGTGAGTACACTTATTACATCAATTTTAACAAACACACTTGACGATGGATATAGTGTGAAGGGAATGAGCTCACAATGTTTCTAAGAAGAAAATGATTCAAATGATTCCTTCTTCAATCGGATCCAGTCGTCTACTTTCTTATCAATATTGACGCTGCTTTGCAACTGTTTCGCTGGCCTAACCGCCGAGGCCTCACCTTCATTCCTCTGTCGCGATGGTGGCCGGCCCAAGGACACCTTCTTCGTCGACTCCTTGTCTTCCAACTTATCATCATCATCATCACTAGCATGCGTACTTACCCCCATTGACGGTCTCCTGTTCATCACCACATCTGGGCCTTCGTCATCTCTTGACGTGCCTTTTTCTTGCTTGCCGCTCCTTACTCTACTAGATCTCCTTTTCTTCTCGTTCTCCTGCTTACCTTCCACACTGGTCATGACAGCACTTGTCATGTCCATCGCCTCCACTGGGATTGTTATAATGGAGGAATGAGTGGAATATCGCCTTCTTCATCAACAGAACGCGACTTTGCGTCTCTCTCTTCAACTCCTTTGTGCTCGATTCTCGTGGAAGGCCTTCCCTCTTCTTGCTCAGTTTGCGTGGAGACGTTCCTCCTCTCATTTGTGACCTGCCTCTGGGAGTAGAGAGAGAGGTTATTCATAACGAAGTTGAAGATCCTATGGCAGAATCGCATCAGCTTCGCCCATTATCCTTTCTCTCCATCCTCGGGCAGACGAAGTATGGTTGTAGAGAGGATGAAAGATATGTATATGAAGACGGATTCTTTCTTACTGGTGACAAGATAAGTGTTAAAGGCAGCAGGTAAACAACAGTGCAAGCAAGAACATCCATAACCTGAAGGATACATGCTTTTCTATCTGCTTTTTATCCAAAATATTCTGGCTTTTACATTCTAGGCTACCTCTGTGGACCCTGTTGATTCCATCGCCGACAGAGAAGCAAGGAACTGTGTCAAATGCATGGCGAAGAAAGTCCGGATTTGATTCCAGCCTTCTCGCGTGCATCACACTGCATTCCAGTAACCTAAAAAGCACTCTCTTTTAGCAGATATGAAAGCCTTCTGTATTTGTGACCAGCAAAAGTTGTTCCATAGTCTCAATGTACAAGGACGTCTCACATGACATACTCTGAACAAAAATTCCAGGCTTATCGCTAGTATCTTCTCTTGGCACAGTCCAGTCCATGGAAGCCGAACCGCTGGCATGAGCACGAGTTCCTCGTCCAACGCAGCGAAGACTGACATCACAAGAGCATGCATGTATTCCAATGATACCATTTTGGCATCCTCTAGCCCTTGCAATTTGAATCCTATGGACCAAACGAGAACTGACAAGGGAGGCAATACAAAAACCATAGACAAACAAATAATACAGCTATTGAAGTCTCAGAAAGGAGTCCGTCGCCTCATGATACAGTCTACATTTTTCACATTAACATATCACCACACGCCTAAACTGAAATAATTCAAATTGAGCTGTGAATATAAGAATAAGACAAAGATAGCCAATGTAAGTATGGGGTCTTCCTCAACCTTTTACAGAGCTTATTCCTTCCCATGGCTAGTAGATTCCTCTCTAGTGAGTTGCCCATGTGCATTGAGAAACAAAGTTTGGATAATAATCAGCAGCACACCAGTTCTGATGTGATGCATTGCCTTCCTATGCAGCAGTGCACCAGTTAACACATAATTACAGGCCGAAGAAGAAATGACCTGGAACCAGAAAAAACGAGTTCATGCAGACGGCTCATCACTTGTTTGGATGGGAACTCTGGTATGATGCTACTAGACAAGGCCAGAGTAGAGACTGGAAGACAAAACTTCCCCCTGTTTCCTTCCACCTGAACTTTCTCTTTACAACCAGGGCTTTCATACCTAGCTATTTTCGGGAGAGGCAGCAAAATAGCTATAGTTCCACACACAGATAGGAGAGGATAGAGGAAGCTCTGCGCCTGGTTCTCTCACTCACCTTCCATTTCTCAATTAGAACCTTCTTTATGTTGGCACAGCTTGAGACAACTGTTGCCACACCTGCTGAAGTTATGGACGGGCAATAAACCATGTGGCAGGTCTCAAGCTGGGTGCATCCCTTAACAAGGTGGCTTAACCCAGTGTCGGTTATCTGCCTACAGTGGGACAACACTATGTCCTTGAGCAGAGGACACCCTTCCCCAATTCAGCAAGTGAAATATCCCCAATACCCTGCAACAAGAAAAAGATGATATTCACCAAAAGGAATTGGACAGGATTGCATTAATGATTTTGTCTGAGTTTGATAGTGTTTGACATGATTTCAATGAAGGCAATCAAGACTCCATAGGTCTATGCTTACATGAGATTGATAGGCAGTTGAACTTCGCATGAAATTTTTATTAGATCAAACACACATGAGAGAGGTACTATACCAAGATACATGATCGATGGGTAAAGAAATTATTTGCAGGTGCAAATTGAGATGACATACATATGAGAGGTGATTTACTGAATTGTATGGATGGATGGCATCTGGATGTCTCTAACCTAAGAAAGAGCGACAAGCCAAGGCTCCTTCGTCACACTAGAGATGAGGGGAATGCAACTTA